>CAUYRT010024098.1:0-11822 GCA_963574885.1 Lepilemur ruficaudatus | reverse complement strand
TCATGGCTTACTAATGTTCTCATTGTGCTGTCAATCTGGGAGGATTATTTCACTGAAACTTATTCTTTGGTATTTTAAATACATTCATTTTAAAAATAGAATAAAAATATACAAGATGAACAAAAATGTATTAATAAACATAGAAGGATTTGTTCTGTAAAATTTGAATTCAGTCAAAAGGCCACATGTGGTTAAGGCTGCAGGTTCCCCGCTCCTGGACCAAACTGAGGCTGGCATTTCTCCCCCCACCTGCTGCCTTCTTCGTCCTCCCGAAAGCTCCAATGGTAGGGCTCTGGATTTTGTACATGCACATTCTTTTATGTAGCTCTGAGCCTTGGTGTAGATGAGGTCCACGAGGAGTAGTGTTGACCAATATATAATTGTGAGAGATGTGAGTGTGTATTTATTTGATAAAGAGCTATTTTCTCTGGCCTGCATTGTATAATTCGAGTCTTGTTTGGTTCCAAGTCAGGGAAACCTAATTCAAACTGTCTTAGGCAAAAAAGAAAACAAACGTGTGGAGAGATTGGGGGCTCATGCAATTGGGACATGGCTGTACCTAGGGACCCGTCAGGGATGCGTTCCCATCTCCGAGCTCTTCTTTCCCCTTTTCTGGCTGCTTCCTCAGAAAGGCTCTCTCTATATGGGGAAAAAGATGATCAGCAGCTGTTCCAGGCCTGCCTCCCGCCAGTTCAGGCATCTATCAGAAAGAATTCTAGTAATTCCAGCAACATTCCCCAGGTAGGGCTGTCATTGTCCTGACTCAGGTGCAGTGTAACAGCAGCATGAAGCAGAGCAGGTCACACGCCTGCTCCAGATCCAGGTGGGTCACCCCCCACCCAACCACATGGACCAGGAGGAGGGAAGGGTTGGTTCTCCCATGGTCAGCAAGAATGCTGTTGAAAGAAGCTGCTCAGGCCAAGCATGAGATGTCACCAGCAGATAGAGTCTGCACTGGAGAGAGGGAACCCGGCAAGCTGAGTGGGCTCCAAGGGAAGACTGCTAGTCAAGAAAGGTTGAGGACATTAGGAAATTAGGAAAAGCTTCATAAATAAATGTCAGGGACTCAGAGGACTAATATAGACCAAGCAGTTAGAGCCTTTTTGATGAATAAGAAAGAGTTTTCTCATTTGTCTATCCAGTTAGACAGTGAAGGTGTGGTAGGCTGAATAGTGGCCCCCAAGTATGTCCCTGTTCTAATCCCCAGAAGCTGTAAGTGTTACCTTATATGACAAAGGGGACTTTGCAGGTGTCATTAAAGTAAGGATGCTGAGATGGGGGATTATCCTGGATTATCCGGATAGACCCAACGTAATGACACCCATCCTCGTAAGAGACAGGCAGAGGAGATGGAGGAGGAGATGTGATGACCTAAGCAGGGAGTGAGTGATGGGCTCTGAGATGGAAGGAGGGGCCAAGAGCCGAGAAATAAAGCAGCTGCTAGAAGCTGAAAAAGACAGGGAACAGATTCTCCCCTGGGCAGTCTAGAAGGAACCTGCCTGACTGACACCTCGACTTCAGCCTGGTGAGACTGATTTCAGACTTCTGACCTCCAGAACTGAAAGAGAATAAACTCATGTTGTTTTAAACCACTAAGTATGTGGTAATGTGTTACAGCAGTAACAGGAAACTAATCCAAAAGGCTTCAGGGGAAAGAGCTGAGCTGGATTTGAGGATGACCTGGAGCGGGACAGGCAGAGGGTGGGCACACGGCCTCAGGGAGCAGCACAGGCCGAGGCACCAGGGGCCGTGCGGGGACTGCGGCGTGGCAGGAGGGGCAGGCGGCAGAGGACAGGAGAGCCGGAGGAGCTTACCCCATGCCATGGAGTTGAGACTTCCTACTGTAGCCCATGGCAAGTTCTGGAAGGCTGGCAACAGTAAGACCATGGGATGGCTAATGGTTTAGAAAGGTCATGCCAGTGGTGGTAAGGAGGATGCAGTAGGTAAAGATGGGGAAGGTGAGAACAAGACAGAGAAACCACGGAAGAGATTTCTGTAGTTGCGCCAGCAGGAAATGCTGAGGACTGAGCTAAGGTAGAAAGTGAGAAGGAGTGAAGGGCCAATTTCAGGAGAAGGGGCAGCATCAGAAAGACCTAATGACAAGCAGACGTGCAGGTGAGGAAGAAGACCAGCTGGTTTCTGGTGTCAGTGGCCAGAGAGTTCCCCAGCAGCCTGTGTCCCTGCAGTGAGCTCTGTCAGCAGAGGGAGGGTGGAACTTTCCACTCACACTCTTCCTGTAGGATTGCTTGGACTGCACTGGTCTCTCCTTATCCTTGCATGAATCAGAGAAATTATTTCCATTTGGGTATTGATATCTGTCCTTTTATTTTTGCTTATTTCTTATTATATAATAAATGTGATCATCTTAAAAGTGGGACCAATGTAGAAACATATTACAATAAAAAGTAAAAGCCCCTCAGCCCTACTACTGATAAGTAACCATGTTAAAAGTTTGGTGCCTACCTTTTAGATCTTTTTATATACTTGTAACCATAATACAGACGATATTTTGTGTTTTGAAAATGGGATAATACCATACATACTGTTCAATAGCTAGCTTTTTTATTTATCATGAATGCCTTTTCATGCCACTACAGTATAGACCTACTGCATTCTTTTTAATGGCTGTATAGTAACTCCATGGTTTGCATATACTACAATTTAACCATTCCCTCATGTGCAGCTTGGTTATTTACACTTCTTTATTATTGTGAACAATGTAATAAGCATCTTTGAACGTATGCCTTTGCACACGTGCGGAAGTGTTCCAAGGAGAGATTTGTAGAACTGGAATTGAAGGGTCAAAGATATCAATATTTACATTTTTGATAGAGGCTGCAAATTGCACTCCATGAAAGCTGAATGGGAAATACCAAAGTGCTAAATCCATATTCATATTTAGTTTTCCTTTAAGTATGAAACATTATGTTTAGTGCAGATTTGGGCAGACAAGCAGAGGCAGGTGGACACATGGGGAGAGTAGGTGAGGCAGGCCCCATGGAGCAGGGGCGTGGACCCAGTCAGGCCAGCGAAGAGAGGAAGGTTTCATGCCAATCGCTGCCTCCCTCCCCACATCCCTGCAGCCTCCTGATAATGTCATAGACACACAGGCATGCGTACGCTTGCATGCACACATACATGGATGTCTATGATAGTGCTTGTAAATCTGTAAATGGAAAATTGACATTTGAACATATTAACATCTAAAACTACCGTGCAATGAAAGAGACTATAAATAATTTTTTGAAAGTGAAAGGCTGGAAAAGTTATTTGCATAGTAAGCAAAAGATTGATATCCAGGATAAATGAAGAGTTCTTACATATCAATGAGAAAAATGGGCAAGGGGCTTAAGTAAGCAACTTACAAAGATGTGCACATGACTAGTGTGAAAAGGCTCTCGGTGTCTGGCAAAAGTTAAATGACTGAAACTCTGAGGTCAGTAGGGTGTGGGGCATGTGGAAAGAATTCTTCTCAGACACTGTAGGTTGGGACTATGAATTAGTGGATCCTTTTGGTGGACGGTTGCGCTGTGTCTAGCAATATTGCAAAGGAGTAGACTCATAATCTAGCAAAAGCACGTCTGTGCATTTGTCCTCTGAAGATCCTGGTCCATGCATAATAAGAAACAAGTGGAAAAATGTTTATTGTAGCTATTTCCGTAGCTAAAACTTGCAAAGAGTTGAAATGTTCGACCATCTGTAAAAAGGATGGTAAACTGAATTACAGTATATCTTTGCCCATTATGTGATGTGGCACTTTAAAAAGATGTATAAAAACATTGATATGAAAAAGATCTCAAAAAACTGTGGGTAGCTAAAAAGAAATTATAGTGTTTGATTCACTTGTTTAACTAATAGCTGCATTTGTATATGTGTGTATATTTATAAACATCTAGAAAAATGTCTGGAGAATCAACAGGAAATTGCTAGCAACAGTTACCTCTGGAAAGAGGAGTGAGGTTGCAGGGTTTGGGGTTAGGAGTGGGGGCAACATTTACGTTCTGCATCTAAGGAACAACCCACAAGTTTTGTTTTTGAAATGACGTAACAGTGTGCTGAAGTGAAGAAAGGTTTAGGTACTTCCAGGTCTCTGTTATCTCTCTCGACTTCCCTCTGTTTTTCCATGACTTTCTGACAAAGGTGATGTGAAGGTGAGTGTTGTGCCCAGCACACAAAGGAGAAGCCACCTTGTGCCCTGCGTGTCCCTGGACATAATTTGAGAAGCGTCCACATGCTTCTGCTGGGCCAGCTCCGGCAGCAGGTTCCACGGAGGCTCGGCTGCCGCGGAGAGAGCTAAAAGGCTCTCTAGGTCACCTCTGTGGACCAGCTGCATGGAAATTAATTAGAGTCAGACCATGTCCCCCGTGGCTCAGTTCGGGGTGATGCCGAAGTCATTAGCAGCCATGTGCAGCTATGGCTTTTTCCCTGTCTTCTGGAAATTTGTTTCAGCAGAGAGAGGCAGGCAGACCGAGCTGGTGGCTAAGGACAGTAAAATTTTAATTCCCAGATAGTTCGTCAGGGTCACTAGAGTGGCAGGGGCGTCCAGAGAATGGGGAGTTTTTCATCAAACCAGAGAGAGCAGCGTGCTTATTCCCCTGACCGCTCAAGACTAAATTCCCATTCTTATAAGCAAGTGTGTCATTCCTCAAGCACAGGGGGTGGCGACCATAGCAACAAATCGTACAAATATTCCTTTTGTTGTTCTCTTTGCCTTTTGTGAAGCCTCCCTTTCCACAAACAATTTATGTTACCGTGTCAATTGTAACTAGCTTTCTTTCTATTTCTCTTTTCAAACTATACCTAGGAACAAAGAAAGAAGCACAAAAAGATCAAGATACTAATAAACCTGCTGTTTCATCGCCTAAGAGAGCAGCAGCTTCAGCCACCAAGCTTCATTCACCAGGTATTTAAGAAATATAATGTGTTATCTGGGAGAAGACTTGAACTTAGAATTTACCTTATTCAGATGTCACCAATGCATGAAGTAATACCAGCCAATGTGGTTTGGATAATTGTTCCAGAGCTGGACATACATATGCTGATGTTTTCTGACTATAGATGAAATGAACCAGCTGTTGGCATCATTTTATCTTTTAAAAAAAAGGACGTTATGCTACAAATAAGTGGGAGAATCTTGTCTGTGTAGGAATATCGGCTCTTCCAATAGCATGTAGAAATAATTTACAATTGAAAAACGGACTTTAAAGACCTAACCTCAAGAAATAATATTTTCTAAAAGGAAGAAAAATGGAAATTGATGGATATCAAATGACTTGTTAGTTTTTCAATGAAGAAATCACTTATTTACATTCATATGTGAATAAGCTACATAAGGTTGCTTAAATGTTGAAAATCCTTTATGAATATTCATATTGTCATCTGACCCCTCCATAGACTAGTATGCAATAGAACCTCAAAACATTTTCTTTAAGCCCAAAAATAGTGGGTGTAATAGCAGCTAATATTTGAGCTCTTACTCAACATCAACCAGGTGCTGTCCTATGCTCTTTAAGTGTATTAATTTAGTTAATACCCACAATAACTCTGTGAGACAGGTGCTATTCTTCCTTCCTTTACATGTGAGGAAACTGAGGTACAAAGAATGTCATTAATTTGCTCAAAGTCACAGGTAATAAGCAGTAGAGCCTTGATTTGAGCCCAGGCAATCTGAATCCCAAATTTGCATTTTTAGTCACTACAGTATTAACCCGAAAGCTTAGAGAATAGAGAACTTATTAAAATTTCTAGTTAATTAAAAATTTATAGAAAATAGGCCAAAGCCACACATATGAGGGTCAGGAGACAAAGTCTGGTACTTAAGTAGGGTTGGAGATCAGATCTGAGGACCCTACATGAGTCTGGAATTTCTGAAGGGCAACACCCTCACTGGATGAACTGGGAAGGAAAAAAAAAAAAAAAAAAAAAAAACTCACCCTGCAGGAGACTGGCCAGTGGCAGCTTCTGCTCTGAAAGCAGCAAGGGAGGGGAACAGCCCTCCCTTAGGAACCTGTAACCACAAGTCTTTCCCTGTTGCAATTTATGAGCTGAATCCACGCTACCACTGTGCTATGAAAATACAATTTAAAATGCTGTCGTCCTTGTGACCACTTAGCAGAATAAAATGTGAAATCGTTATACATACAAGGAAACAGACCACCATGAGTAAGGTCCCTACATTCTAGAAGAAGAGAGTAAAAATATTGTGTAATTTTAGACTTTGTTAAGTTAAAATGTTTGTTAACATTTCTAGGATAACCAATAAAATACAGTATATAGTTCTGAACCAGTAGAGTGGAAAAAGTTAGAAGGAGGAGGGGTTAAAAATTTCAATCAGTACAAAGGGTGGCAAGAAGGAGAGAAAGGAAAAATGCAGAAAGAAGGAAGGGAGATGGGAGAAATTGAAAAAACAAAATAAGGTATTAGGAATGAGGTCAAATATGTCATAGTGAATGTACGTGAATTAAACTCTCCAGACTAAGTTACAGATTTAGATTACCAGACTGCATTCATTTGTCGAACAGTCAACAGGTATTTAAGTCATGTTGTATGCTATAAAGTCTAGTTCTAGGCTATTTCCAAGTACATGCCTAAAATATAAGGATATTAAAAATTTGAAAGTAAAAGGATGGAAATATTTATACCAAAAAAGTACTAAACAAAGGTAAGTTTGTGGTACTATAGTTGTGAAACATCTCTATTGTGGAATAATTAAAAAATACTAAACTACCCATATTTAAAGTGTCGAACTTGGTAAGTTTCAACAGGTGTACACACGGGTGAAGCCATCACTTCAGACAATAACACACATATCCAGTATTTCCTGGAGCCCCTTGGTAATCCCACCAGCCTACCCTTGCATATACCCACCCCATGCCTGAACAAACACTGACCTGTTCTGTCACTATTGATTAGTTTGTATTTTCTGAAGTTTTATATAGATGGAATCATATGTACACTATTTTGCCAGCTTCTTTCACTCAGCATAGTTATTTTGAGATCCATTCATGTGGCAATAGTCCATTCTTTTTTATTGGTGAATAGGATTCCACTGTCTGGATACCACAATTTATCTATTTACCTGTTGATGGAAATTTGCTATTTTTGCCGTTAGGATTTGGCTATTATAAGTAACTGCTATGCACATTTGTACAAGTCTTGCTGTGGACATCTGCTTTCATTTCTCTTGGGTAAATATCTAGGAATGCAATGGCCAGGTCATATGGTAGCTATATGTTTAGTTTCTTAAAAATATGCCAAGCTTGTTTTCCAAAGTGGTTGTACTGTTTTACATTCCCAACAGTAGTGTATAAGAGTTCCAGTTCCTCCACACCAACCACTTGGTATGATCAGGCTTTTTAATTATAGACATTCTAATGAGTGTGTTATGATATCTCATGTGGTTTAAATTTGCCTTTGCCTAATAACTAATGATGTTATGATGTTGAACACCTTTCTATGTGTTTATTTGATAACTGTATATATTCTTCGATAAAATGTCTATTCCAACCCTTCATCATTTTTTTAATTGGCTTGTTTTCTTATTATGGAATTTTGAGTTTTTATGTATTCTAGATATAATTCTTTCATCAGCTATGTGATATGCAATTTCCCCCCACAGTCTGGGGCTTGTTCTGCATTCTTCTAACAGTATCTTTTGAAGAGAGATGTTATTAATTTTAATGATGTCCAATTTATGACTTTTTCTTTTACGGACCCTGTTATCTAAAAAAAAAAAATTGCATAACCCAAAGTCACAAAGATTTCTCCTTCATTTTCTTCTAAAATATCTAAAGTTGTAGGTTTTGCACTTAAGTCTATGATCCACTTGAGTTAATTTTTGTATATAATGTGAGGTGTGGTTTGAAGTTTTCTTTCCTTTTTTGCATAAGGATATGCAACTTATTTCTATTCTTATGGTTAATTCTTTTCTTCTGCTTACACTAGGTTTAATAGTTAAACTGATATCATTAGCTTGAGGTCTTTCTTCTTTTCTAAAGTGTATGTTTAGTACAATAAATTTCCCTCTGTGTACTACTTAAGTTACAACCCACAAACTTTGATATATTGGGTATTTGTCTTCACTGAGTTAAAAATATTTTCAAATTTCTCTTTTTGATTTATTCTTTTACCCATGATTATTTAGAAGTGCGTTGTTTAACTTGCAAGTATTTGGAGATCTATCTGTTATTGATTTCTAATTTATAATTTCGCTGTGGTTGGAAAACATACCTTGGGTGATAAAAGAAAACCCTATTCCTCTATGTACAATACTTCTGACACCAAATGTGTGGGTTTTCTTTGGACACCAACTGGGTGTCCAAAGTTTGACTCAATTCTAATGCTAACTACCCAGAGCTGGCACAGATCCCACAGGTTAAAGGCTCAATCTCACAAAACTGTCCTCCACTTCAGGTGGCAGTTGCAAGTAGTAGGTGCTCAAGTTACCCACACTTGTCTGACTTATCTATAAATTGGGGGTTCCCACAACCACCTCCTCAGGTTGGATAATTTACTATAACAAAATTTATACACTGAAGCCCTAATCCCCAATGTGATGGAGGAACTCAGGGAAACATTTTACTTATGTTTACCAGTTTATTATAAATAATATGATAAAGGACATAGATGAACAGCCAGATGAAGAAGTACATAGGATGAGGTCCAGAAGGGTCCCAAGCACAGTAGCTTCTGTCCCCACAGAATTGATGTGTGCCACCCTCCCAACACATGGATGCATTCACCAACCCAGAAGCTCTTCAAACCTCATAGTTTAAAGGATGTTTTTATGAAGCTTCATCACATAGGCATGATTGATTATTAACTCAGTCTCCAGCCCTTCTCCCTTCCCCAGAGGGCAAGGAGAAGGGGAGGCTGACAGTTCCCAGCTTCTAATCATGGCTTTATCTTTCTGGTGACCAGCCCCCATCCTAAAGCTATCCAGGAGCCACCAGGAGTCTCTCATTATAGCTAAAATTGCTTCTATCACCCAGGGAATTCTAAGGGACTTAGGAGCTCTGTGTCAGGATCTGGGGTCAAAACCAAATATTAGAACAAAAGATTCTCCAAACACCCATATCACAAGAAATTACAAGAGTTTTTGGAAATCAGTGTCAGAAATTGGGGGCAAAGACAAAATATATATTTCTTATTATGTCACAGATGACTTGAATCCTTTTAAATTTATTGAGACTTGTCTTATGACCCACAACAAGGTCTATCTTGGTAAATGCTTCATGCATACTTAAAAACAATGTCTGTTCTGCTGTTCCTATGTGGAGTGTTCTGTAAATGTCACAGGTCAAGTCGGTTGATCGTATTGTTCAAGTATTCTGTGCTCTCACTGATTTTCTGTCTACATGTGCTATCAGTAGTTGAGAGAGGGCTTGAAATCTCAGACTATAATTGTGGACTTGTCTGTTTCTGCTTTCAATTCTATCAGCATTTCTTTCCTATATTTTGAAGTTCTGCTATCACATATATAAATGTTTAGTTTACCATTTTGGTGAATTGATCACTTTATCATTATGAAATGACTCTCTTTATCCCTGGTAATAGTCTTTTCCCTTAAATTTTTACTCATTATTAATAGAGCCACTCCAGCTTCCTGTTAGTTTCGGCATGGTATAATCTCTTTTCCTATTTTATCTTTTCATCTATTTGTCTCTTTAAGTAGGTTTCTTATAGGCAGCATATAATTGGGCCTTGCATTTTCATCCAGTCTGAAATCTCTGCCTTTGGTAAACATTTGATATTATTACTAATTTAATTGGGATTAAATCTACCATCTTGCTATATTTTCTATTTAACCCACATATTCTTTTTTCTCTTCTCCCTCTTTTACTGCTTTCTCTTGCATTGAGTAGTGTTTCATGATTCTATTTATCTCCTTTGTTCATATATTAGCTATTTACATCTTGTTTTTGTGTTATTTTAGTGGTTGTTTTAGGGTTAATAGTATACATTTTTAACTTTTAACATTCTAGCTCCAAGTGATATTATATCACTTCACATATGGTATAAGAGTCTCATGATAGTATACTTCCATCTCTTTCCTCCTGGCATTTGTGCTACTGTTGTCAAACATTTTTCTTCTGCATGTATTATGAACCCATACTATGTTGTTATTATTGTTGATTATCAACACTCCGTTTTTTAAAAAAGAGATTTAAATAAGAAAAAAAATCTGTTAGAGTTACTTGTTTAGTTGTCATTTCTAGGACTCTTTATTCCTTTGTGTAGATCCATATTTCTATCTGGCATCATTTTCTTCTGCCTGAAGGACTTCCTTTAACGTTTCTTCTGGTGGAGGTTTGCTGGTGATGATTTTCAGTTTTTGTTCACCTTCATTTTTGATAGATAATTTTGCTTTGCTCAGAATCCAATTGACTTTTTTTTCTTTAAATATTTTTAAATGTTGTTCCACGGTCTCCTAGCTTGAATGGTTTCCAGTGAAAAATCTGTTATTCATATCTTTGGTTCTTTGTACATAATGTGCCTTCTTTCCCCCTGGCTTCTTTAAAAATGTTCTCTTTATCACTGATTTTGATCAATTTTATTACAATATGCCTTGGTGTAGTTTTATTTCTTTTTTTTGTGTGCTTTGGTTTTGTTGAGATTCTTGGGTTTGCTTTCATACAGTTTTCATCAGATTTGGAATATTTTTGCCCATGTTTCTTCAAAAATTTTCAGTCCTAATCACTCCTCTTCAGGGACTTCCACTACATATATATTAGGCCACTTGACATTGCCCCACAGCTCCTGTCCAAACTGATATTCTGTTCATTTCTTTGAGTTTTTTTTCTCTTTGTTTCATTTTGGATAGTTTCTCTTGCTGTATGTTCACGAATCTTTTCCTTTCCCTTTTATTTTTTAAAAATAATATTTATTTATTAACTCACAGTTCTATAGGTCAGACATCCAGGTGCAGCTTTACTTGTGTTCTCTGTCCAAAGTATCGCAAAGCTAAAATCAAGATGTCAGCCAGGCTGAGTTCTTGGAGGCTCTGGAGAAGAAAAATCTGCTTTCAAAGTCATTCAGGTTGGTGGTAGAATTCAGCTCATGTGGTTCTACCATTGAAGTCCCTATGTCCTTGGAGGATATCAGTCAGGAACCACCTTCATCTTATAGGGCCACCCATATTCCTTGCCATGTGGCCCCCTCCATCTGCAAAGCAGTAATGGTCTATTGAATCCTTCTCTAGCTTCAAATCTCTAACTTCCCATTCTGTGACCAGCTAGAGAAAACTCTCCTTTCAGTGAGCTTACCTGATTAGGTCAGACTCACCCAGGATAGTCTTCCTCTTGCTGTATAACATATTAATGAGAGCGATATCCAGTCTTTCTCACAGGTTCCACTCACACTCAAGGTCATTATGCAGGTGTTTTAGTCAACCCAGCTGCTGTAACAAATATCATAGAATGGGTAGCTTAAATAATAGAAATTTATTTCTCACAGTTCTGGAGGCCTGGAAGTCCAAGATCAAGGTGCTGGCTGATTTGGTATCTGGGGGGCCCTATTTCTTGTTTGCAGATGGATGCCTTCTTGCTATATCCTCACATGAGGGAGAGAGATTATCTCTCTCCTGTCTCTTCTTACAAGGGCACTAATCCTATTTATAAGGGCTCCACACTCATGACCTAATCATTTCCCAAAGACTCTGCTTCCAAACGCCATCACATTGGGGATTAGGGCTTCAATATATAAATTTTGAGGGGACACAAACATTCAGTCTGTAGCAGCAGGGTATGTACATAAAGGGGCAGCTTAGAATGTTGCCTGCCACAGGTGGATTTCAAGCTAGCCCTAAAGAATGGCAACCTAGA
>CAUYRT010024094.1:0-15945 GCA_963574885.1 Lepilemur ruficaudatus | reverse complement strand
ATCTCTCAAAGAACTGTTGGGGTAATTGAATGATATAATAAAATATAAAACATCTAACTTATGAAAGAATTATTTTAAGTTGACATTACCTGGAACAAACACAGGAAATCGTCATCCATACAAATAAAATAAAGTTTCTGTTTCTCTGCCACTACATCGCAAGAAACCCCCAGATGGATTTTCACTAAATTTGTAGGACATGTTTAAGAAGCTAACAGGAGGGCTGGGCGTGGTGACTCACGCCTGTTAATCCTAGCACTCTGGGAGGCCGAGGCTGGTGGATCGCTTAAGGTCAGGAGTTCAAGACCAGCCTGAGCAAGAGCGAGACCCCATCTCTACTATAAATAGAAAGAAATTAATTGGACAACTAAAAATATATGTAAAAAATTAGCCGGGCATGGTGACGCATGCCTGTGGTCCCAGCTGCTTGGGAGGCTAAGGCAGAAGGATTGCTTGAGCCCAGGAGTTTGAGGTTGCTGTGAGCTAGGCTGACGCCATGGCACTCACTCTAGCCCAGGGAAGCAGAGTGAGACTCTGTCTCAAAAAAAAAAAAAAAAAAAAAGAAAAGAAAAGAAAAAAGAAAAGGCAGACATCCTCAGAGCTGCTACAGAACCACTTTTCCAGTGGGCAGTTTTAATGCAGCCTGATCCACAATGATTAACAAAAGATATTTATTTAATAACAGTTTCTAAACAAGGCTAGAAAGGTTTGGCCAACATCATGTATTACTACCAATGATAATTACCATTTATAGAGCACTAATGTGTCAGGTAACATTTCCCATTTAGTCCTTAAAACAACCCTACATAGTAGGTACCAAATATTTTTATTCTCATCTTGCAAATGAAGAAAGAAAAAGGTCTACAAAGTCAAAAGACGCAAAGATAATCAGTGAAGAAATATAAATGCAATTCCAACAGCCTGGCTTCCAACTTCAAACCTTAAAACCTTAACCATTATTCAATACTACCAGGTTATTACTATTCCTACTGTTTGCTCTTTGAAAGAAATTAAAATTCACTGAAGCTCTGAGTAAGCTAAACAGGAGCCATACACCGGTGCTCCTCTCATCCTCAGGAACTTAAACTCCAACAACTCCACCAGTTTCCATAAGGGACTCATATGTAACTCTAAGCCTAAAATCTCACCTACATCTGGCCTAGGCTGAGACAGTACACATTCACACAGCTTAGCAAGTGGAAGTGAATGGAAGTTTAGTGACTCCACAAAAGAAATAGCTCTAAATGCATTAATTTGGAATTCTAAACACAATTTTCTACAGACATATTACTGAACAATACTCATAGGGTAAAAGATACTCATATGGCTGAGTGGAAATCTAATACCAAGTAAAACATTATTTCTTTGAGAACATATATAAAGAACTTAAAAATACTTGTTTTATATATGCAAGTTTTAGACTGAAATTTCCTTTAAAATTTCTGTTATTTTTCAACATCTTCTCCATTTTCTCGACTTTATTTTTCCTAAGATCAATTCTTGGTTTGACATGCCAAAAGGGCCTATTAGCAGAATTAAGGAAAGATTTACATTCCATCATCTATGCTATAATGCTATTAATTCCTCCAAATTTACTTTATCTTTCTCTATTAAAGAACTCTACAGTAAATACTCTCCAGTTTCTTTGTTGTTCCATATTTTCTTGCCTGGAGTAGAAATAACATAAAAGTCATCTTTCAAAGATTTTAGAACACAAATGCTAGAGGAAAAATTTTTAATGTCAAATTAATCAGAAAGCATATATAATCATTGGTAAGTCTGTAATAGAGATGGTAGAGACGGATGGATGGTCTACGATAAAAGAACAACACAAAGGAGGTCCCAAACTGGTTCAAACAAGGACAAAAGCAGAGAAAAGTGTGCTACTAAATTTTCTCTACAGCAGAATAATACAGAATTGGACCTCCACCATCCACATAGCCTCACAAATAAGCCATAAGCAAGTGAGCCAGCCAGCCCCCTTTGATCCCATTTCCCTCGTCCTAACAAAGAGCTTTAATTTCAACAACAGAAAAAATAAACATGATACTTCAGAAAGCTTTGCCTCCTAACCCCAGAGCATTTAATTTGTTATTAATTTCCAAAACAATTTACAAAAGTGAAAATCCATTACACACTATTAGGAACATAATGCAAATATCCAGGTAAAGCTGCATATTGACTGAAACAATATGCTAAAGTAAACCAACAAAATGTAAGTGATGGTTACCAGAGCTGTTTTTGCTTTAATGAATTGGGGTGGGGGAAGACAAGGTGACTAGGAAAATGACTAGGTGAATAAAAAAGGTGAAGAAGGGCAATAGCCCATAAAGATATAAAAGGGGAAGTCAAGAATGCTAGACAAATTTTGAAGATTTCTCATTTTGCCTAGGATTTACCTCAATTACATGTGGTTGTCCTGCATAAAAACTCACAGCCTGACAAGAATCATCAAGATTCCGCAGCACTGAACCACTTCATTTATGAATATCTGTATTTCAACACCTAACTTAGTTACAAAGATACTTTGTTCCCAAAGGATTTATCACCAAAAATTTTACTGCTTGTCTAGATCACATTTTGTGATTCACAGTAACTCTCAGGTCTCTCTTTTCATATTATACCAGTGCTCAACTTTAACTATATCTTGCTAAAGATTTCCTAATGTATTCATCACTAGTATATTAACTCCCACTTTTAACAAAACTCAAATAATGATTTTTTTTCTATCTGTAAAATTAAGCATTCCTAATGTGGAAAATAAAAGAAAAAATAAGCAGTGCTTCTTCTCAAACATCAATATAAAAGATCCTTTTTTTAAAAATTTCCTATCCATCATGGTCCTATAATTTCGTAAAATAAAAATGAATTACTAGAAAAATGACTGCACATTTGGATGTCACAGTATTATCAAATTATTATAGGAGTCTCTAAACATTTACTTTCAATGTTTTAACTGTCTCATTACAGACAGGTAACAAATAATTCATGGACTAGCACTTGCCACTCTGTGAGTAGTAGTGCCCTAAGGCATACATTCTCAGTACACAACTCTTCAGGAAGTTTCTCAGGAAGCTAACAATACAGCCCAGATGAATGGCTATGACTCCTTTCAACAAGTTCCTAAAGATACTAAGGCCCTCAGCCTTATTTTCTTAGCTTATCTAAAAGAAAGAAAAGAAAGGAAAGAAAGGAAAGAAAGGAAAGAAAGGAAAGAAAGGAAAGAAAGAAAGAAAGAGAAAGAAAGAAAGAAAGAAAGAAAGAAAGAAAGAAAGAAAGAAAGAAAGAAAGAAAGAAAGAAAGAAAGAAAGAAAGAAAGAAAGAAAGAAAGAAAAGGAAAGAAAGAAAGGAAGGAAGGAAGGAAGGAAGGAAAGAAAGAAAGAAAGGAAGGAAGGAAGGAAGGAAGGAAGGAAGGAAGGAAGGAAGGAAGGAAGGAAGGAAGGAAGGAAGAAAGAAAGAAAGAAAGAAAGAAAGAAAGAAAGAAAGAAAGAAAACAATCGAAGCTTCTATTTCTATCACTTGTAATCAAGCATACCTTCTGCCTAGGTATATTTGCTTATCCCTGTCCCTCACCCTCAAAAAATCAATTCAGAACTTAATTTCTGCACATATAAATTCTTCTGGATCTAGAGAATTCTCTGCTACCTAGCAATCATCAAATATTTAAATTGGCACTAATTAACATACTGCTGTGTAAATGTTCTCTAGTAGGTTCATGTATTGCCTCTCCAATTTTGAAGGAAGCAGGAACAAATAAGTCTTTTCAATTTTCCACATAGCATATGGTAAAACTGTCTATAGGAAAGACATTTGACTGATTTGACCCCAGTAAGTCACACAGCCCTGGAGGCAAAAGTCAATATACCTGGCCCAGGGATTGGCCTGAGATTTTTAGAAAAATCTCACTAGCTAGAAACAGCGGTAAATATGGCCTAACTACATGTTCTTCCATTTCATTATGAAATAAAAGGTTACCAAGTGATCATGCTAGCCTGCTTAGATAAACCTAGAACTATAATTAAATATTTATATAATTTTGCGTTACTTCCAGTAAAATTACATCAATAAATAGATATTATAAATTACTACAACACAAGAAAAATAGGCGAAGTCTCCATATTCCTTCAATTCACAATGTGTAAATGCAATACTCTTATGCCAAGAGCATTTTCTAATACAAAGAGATGTTAAACCCTCTCAACTGAACCATAAACAATCTAAATATACATGCAACCTGTACCCCATAGATTTCTAACTATATAGCCCACTACTGGAAAAACTCTCCATGTCCCTGGATTACATATTATTTTAAATGTAAAAGGTTAAAAAAATGTAGTCCCTCAAAGCGACATGAATACATAAACCATGAATTTCTAGGTAGAGCTGACATGCGAATGCTTTCAATTTAGACAGACGTTGAGTTTTACAGATGAAAGACACCACAGCAACTATCCAAGTCATGCTTGTCATTTCACAGATGAGAAGATTACAGCCTGGAAAAGTTGGCCCAAGGTCACAAAGACAGAGATCCAGGACTTCAGGGGGAGGGGGTGGAGGAATTACAGCACAATGCTCATTTCACTAATTAGTCTGCTTCCATATATTCTTCTATTTATTAATTTTTATTTTATTTTATTTTATTTTTGAAACAGGGTCTCACTCTGTCACCCAGGCTAGAGTGCAGTGGCATCATCATAGCTCACTGCAACCTCAAAATCCTGGCTGGAGCAATCCTCCTGCCTCAGCCTCCCAAGTAGCTGGGACTACAGGTGAGTGTCACCACGCCTGGCTCATTTTCTATGTTTGGTAGAGACAGGGTCTCACTCTTGCTCAAGCTGGTCTTGAAGTCCTGACCTCAAGCAATCCTCCAGCCTTGGCCTCCCGAAGTGCTAGGATTATAGGCGTGAGCCACCGTGTCCGGCTGATTAGGACATATTCTAATATTTCTCCAAATATTGAGGTCACATTTGTAGTAACATTTCTTTTCATTTTAAAATAAATTTTTAAAATAAAAGGTACTATACCTTTCCTTTTCCAATCCCTAATGATTTTTAATTTTTCAAAAATAAATGTCAGTATATCAAAATCATGTATTTTAACTTTAAGACACATTCCACCAACCCATCATATTAGGAATACTTTTAAATATTAATTTACCATTCTAATTTTACTTCATGTTCATACATCAGAAATACTACTTATGATAGTTAGCTGGGTTATTTTTAAAACGTGAAAAAGCCACTCAGGAGATGCCTAAGACAACTTAAGGACTTTTTATTTTCCCCCAAAGAGCTCCAGACAACTTGATTTTGAGGTTGTATCTCCTGCATACTTCCATATTGACAGGATTTGTCTCTTGTCCTCTCGCTATTGCCAATCGGTTTGTTTGTGTCCAACTCTACTCCACTTCTAACATACGGATTTAAAAACCACATGTCCCAACTTAAGAGAAAAGCATACAATGCAAGGGTAATTTATTCTTGTTGAGAGTCTATAAGGAAATCTATAAAAATCAAACCTATATACTTTAGTCTATCAATTCTAGTTGCTTAAAAACATTTTCTAATTACCTGCTTGTTCTCATCCATGTCTCAAAATAAAAATATTAGGTACATGAGATGTTAATGTAATTTATACCTGTCCCCATAAATTTTTTTTCTCTTAAGAACATCTAGTTTTCTTGAATTTTAAAAATCACTTTATTGAGGTATGATTGACATATAAAAATCAGTACATATTTAATGTATACAACTCAAAGAATTTGGGGATAAGTATACAATGTGAAGCCATCACCACCATAGTCTTTCTGAATCATTTTACAGTATCATCAGATTCTTCCTAGAAGCATCTTAAGTTCGTATCAGTTTTTCTAAAATTATTATTCTTCTATTTTGGGTCTCTCTTCCATTATTTAGGAAATTGGATGTTACAACTTTACAGTAATTTCTATCAAGATTTACAACATCCTGAACATCTTTAGCTGCTACTGATTCTAACCAAAAAGACCATCTTCTCTAGATGATTATTAATAAGATTCTCATTAAGACTTAAAAGCATCAAACTATTCATTTGAACTTGTCACAAAATCAGTCCTTATAAAATAGTCAATAATCTATATATGGTCTATCAACTTCAATTCCAAATAAAGATAAATTAAATTTCTAATACGAGAAGATTTTAAACTGTTTTTGCATAGTTGGGCCAATTATGAAAAGTTGAAAATTTTAAGTTTGCCTTGTAATGAGGAGTTTAAATTAGGGGAGACTCTTTGAAATTTAGACAACAAAGTTAAAACATGATTAATATGCTTACAATGGGTCACATTAACAGCAACTATAACATTAAATTAGATATTATCTTAAAAACATAATATATTAAGAAAATGAGCAAAAATAAGCAGGATTTCATCCCTTCACATAAAAGCTCTCTATTCCACGCATAGAGATCAAAGAAAATTTCACATGTAAGAGATTTTTTTAAGAAAAGGATAAATAAAAGGCAATACACACATAATAACCCATAAAAGGCTCTCTCTTCTACTTAAGAAAATATTGACACTATACAGCTAACAATCCCAACATCACTTCTAAATTCCATTTAGTTTCACTCAAATTTCCATTTCACCTACCTTTCTTCTCTGAGAGATGTTGAGGGCACCAAAGTCATTAAACAAGGATGAAGCAGGTGAAGTTAGAGGATCTGGAAGGTAAGTTATATAAGTTTCCACACACACAACTCAGGTAACCCACAAATCTAATAAATGTTTAACTTGACAATGCCTACAATAGTAATAAAAATTATATACCACAAAAATTAAACTTTGTGCCTCACACAAAATGCATGTTCAGATATTTTCTGAGTGAATGAAACACATATTGATGAATCCTTCATTCAGGCAATACTCAGCATATCCTTATTCAGAAGCTAAACAGATAAGGATATAGCTGTTTGATTAGAACCAAAAAAAAATTCAAATACAGAAAAAAAGCAATGACTCTTAACCATGCTACTGGGAGTGTGTTTATGAAAGAACTAAGTCTACCTATAGTACATAAATGTTTGTGTTCTTGAGACCAACTCTTGGAATGGATAAAAGGTGGGGGAGGGGGTCAACCATACTCAGAGATCCAGACTTGGATTTAAACATTGGAAAAGTCTTAAAACCATCTCTACAAACTATTCCATATTTTCATCACCAGATATTTAAAATTCTTGCTTAAAAGATAAGGTAAATTATTAAACTTTTAAAGATGGAAATATTAAATATTTCAAAACACAAACATGAAATCCAAATATTTTATAAGTTCAAAGTTCCATTATTCTGTGGACAGAAGTTACAAAGTAAATTATGAATCTTAATTGTTTCTCACAAGTCAGAAGAGTTTCTGAAAAAAGGTATACATGAGATACAATGAAATATTTTACCTTCATTTCTAAGCTTTAATCAATCTTATGTTTATTAATCTCATTAAAATATCTGTGAAATCCTAAAAAATATATTAAATGCTTTCATTTAAAGGAAACTTAAATCTCTCCATCATGTAGTACATATAGATTGCTGTTTCATTTCTCTGCCTCCTTCTACCTGGATTTTCACAGTCTTGCCCCTTGTTAGTATTACATTAATTTAATATTAAATAATTAATAATGTAAAGAGAAAGAAGCTAGTAAGATAGCAAGACAAAATATTTTTTATAATTTGTATATTTAAGGCACTTAAAAATAGGTAATCTTTATCCTTTAGGTTACCTCTGACAGCTTTTAGAAGTTAGCATTTAAACTTTATGGTAATACTAAAAATATATAAGGCTATAAAGTAGTTTCTAATAATTTTATTCAAGATCAAATTGTAACTATTTTTTTCTATAGCAAAAGGTTGAAATTCCCAAATAGTGATGAAAATTCGATATACACACAAAATGTCTATTACAGGAAATAAACAACATGCAAATTCTTTTTACCATTATTATTACTATTTTACTGATACAGAGTATTAACACTCAATTGTGACATATTTTTAAAAACCATACTTGAACATTTATTTTTAAAATAGGATATAAAGATATCTGGAAATTGTGTATCAAAAATCTCAAAAATGCTCATAATTTTTCAAACAATAATTCAATTTCTAAGATGTACCCAAAAGAAATAACTCAAAATATTCACTTACATGGTCCACTGGAGTATAAAACTATTAGTTAAGCAAACGATGAAAATAAACAATGGAATTCAATTTATAGTCATCTAGAAACACCGGTGATTAAGTGTGTTTAATGTGACCTTAAGTATAATGTAAATATTCATATAGAAAAAAGAGAAGAATCTAAATCTTAATTTTATTTTCTTCTTTACACCTGTTTAAAATTTCTAAAATGTCTACAATGAGTATATTGCTTTTAGAGTCAAAAATATACATACATACACACACACACAACAAGCAAAAGGGACCCGGTCTTACCATGGCCTGTATATGGCTTGGCACTGTCATTTAGAAGGCTTGGGGAGCTGCTACTATTAGTCATTCTCTGAAAAATAAAATATATATACATAATAAAACAAAGGAATGCAGAAATAAAAGTATTCAACCAATTAAGATTAATCCTTTTTGCTTCTTCCCTTCCAAATCCATTTTTCACATTACTGACATACTAATCTTCCTATAATTGTTGCTTTGTGGATTACAGTAACTGTGCAGAAACTACCAAAGACTACCTGCAACACATCAAATGAAAATTTTACTCACTAGCCCGGTATTCAAAGCCAAAGCTGCAGACCTATTTTGCATTGTGCTTCTATAACTTACTAGCCTAGGCAAGACACATAACTAAGTTTCCTTGTCTTAAAATATAAATTCCAGTATCCATCCAAGAAGATAAACAGTACCTATGTATAAAGTCAAATGCTCTAATACCCTTTCTCGATTCATATTATCATTCACACACCTTATAGAGCTTATAAAATTAGAATATTTTCTGTTCTTTAAACATGTCCTTTCCCTTCTAGTCTTTCTCCATATCCTCTACAGCTGCATTCCGCAGGCCCCAGGCCAAGAACTGGGCTGCACAGCAGAAGGTGAGCAGCAGGCCCAGGGAGCAAAGCTTCCTCTGTATTTACAGCCCCTCCCCATGGCTCACATCACCGCCTAAGTCCTGCCTCCTGTCAGATCAGCAGCAGCATTAGATTCTCATAGGAGCTCGAACCCTAGTGTAAACTATGCATGCCAGGGATCTAAGTTGGGTGCTCCTTATGAGAATCTAATGCCTGATGAGCTGAGGTGGAGCTCAGGTGGTGATGCCAGCGCTGCGGAGCAGTTGCAAATACAGATTATCATTACCAGAGAGGTCTGACTGCACAGTAAACGTAATGTACCTGAATCATCCTAAAACCATCCCCAAACGCCCCAAGTCCATGGGAAAACTGTCTTCCCTGAAACCAGTCTCTGGTGCCAAAAAGGATGGGGACCACTGCTTTATAGTCTCTTCATCCTGGAAGGTCCTTTATCCCATGCCCACAAATCCTCGTCTCATATATAACATCTAATTCAATGCCTTGAAAAGTATGAGTTAGGAATTCCCAGCTATGGCTTTAATTCTACAATTCTGAACCTGGTCACTCAACTTCTTATCTAATTTCTGCATAATTAAAAGGGGAAGGAGATGTCTAAGTTCTTGAGGTGACTTTAATACAAACACATACATAAAAAGTACCTGAAATTGTGGCTCACAGTCAGTCAAAAGAAGGTATAACTATACATTAATTAATTGTGCATAAAAATAAATCCCATTTGGATATATGGCTGTGCACATTTACTTAAATGCTTATAATTCTAACAACCCTTAGGGTGCATATTTACAGGAAACCTCAGCTTTTATGTAAATAAAAGTTAAAATATTTCAGAAAAGCACTGGCTTCCTATAGATCTTAAAATCAGTTCAACATGATAAGTAAAGACTAATCCTTCTTGTGTTTAAATATCCTATTGCAATTATGGAAAAGCCATCCAGTAGTGTATTACAGAAACACAAAAAGATAATATATTACCTTTATTAATGACAGTTTTCCAATTAACAACACTAGAATACTTTCCAATTTTATTCCAACTCTACAAAATTCTGCCATACCAAAACACAAAAATAATGCAAACAAAAATGTCCTGAGCATTGTACACAGTCATGTGATAAAGTAAAAAAAAGAATTAGCCAAAAAGAACAAAGTAGGTGGGAAAAAAATAGAAAAAAAATTCAATGACATTTTTAATGTAAAATGTCCCTTGAGTACTATGGCTTTAAATTTAACATTTAAGCATTAAATAAAGCCAATACTATGATGCTCCTATATGCAAAGAATATTCCTGAGAAGACACACAGGAAAATGGTAACCAGTAATGGTGGCTGCCTGTAGGAAGATTAACAGGATGGTGGTGAGCAGGAATAGGAGGGAGACCCTTCTGTAACTTTTAACTTTTATAATGTATGTATGTATTATCTGCTCAAAAAGTTAAAAATTACCATCATCACTACCAAGTTTAAGTAGCATACTTACAAAACACACACAAATGGTAGAACTAGTCTCTACCCTCTACACACTCCACTGTCACCCCCTGAACCCCCACCCTCAATAGCTCTAACTCCAGCCCTACTGGAGACAGCTTACCTACATCCCACCTCCCTTATTACCTACTAAAATCTCACCTCCCACTCAACAAATTTAAGAATAAATGAAAACTCTATATATGTCCCCTGCCCCTGGAATAAACTTCATTGCTTAGTGCAATATAAATTTACACCAAGGATACCTGCATCAAGGGATACTTTGTTTCTATGGGGCTTCCAAATCCATTGACTCCAATAAAGCTGGTGCTGAAATAGGAATCTGTGAGACTCCCGTCAGTTAAAGCACCTCCATCCATTCCTGGAACTGAAAGAGAAGGAAAATTCAAGTATTTAAAATTATTTAAGAGGCTAAAACACAGATTTCGTTTCTGTGTTCCTAGTAAGTTTTAAAGTCTCAAATCTCTGTCACAATTTTTTTTTACTTAACTGCTCATAACAAAAGGCAGGATCAAACAAAATGGGTTCAGCTCCGGAAATTTGTTAAAAAGTGTTTAAGGTGACTATCTCCCACAGAAATAGTAATTTATTTTATATTAATCACCTAACAGCCACCAAGCACAACATGAAGAAACCACACTTGCATTTCCAGTTTTCTTATCAAGTTTTCTTTCTTTAACTTGGTAAAAAGACAACAGAATACAAACCACTGCAATTTCTCCTGTGAATCATTCTACAGTAAACAGAGGCAATTTGATCAAAACTGTTTCTCACAATACATCTTTTGAAACAGACCAGCAGTCTAATACTAACTCAAAAATCAGCGGGAAAAAATTCTGCAGTGGTAGCAATGGGATGGAGTTCAGGAATACTGACAGCTCTGTTGATTTTAGGGTAGGATGATACAGAAAGGTTGTAGAACTAGAAGGGCAATCCATTACACATTAACAAAGTATAGGACACAGTGTTTTAGATGATACTTCCTGGTAAGCACTTGGAAGCACTAAGCTGCTAGGTAAGTACAAAGCCTTACACTTTTACCAATAAACTGAGCTGCAAGTAGGATTGCCCTTCTCCAGGCAGAGCCACTAAAAACCCCCTGGACCCCCCCTACTAAGAAGCAAACTAAAAAAAAAAAAAAAAAAAATGCTGATAGTTGGATGTCAGGTCTCCTTAAAAAGCAATCTGAGGTAATGTTTATTTTCTCTTTTGTTTTAATTTCCCAAAATGTCCACAATGAAAATATATTGCTGTCATAATGACAAAAAGATTATTTTTAATGGTTTGTATCTTTTCAATTAGTGATTACAACTTCAGTTGTAGCTGAAGAAAATAATCGGAAGCACCTAAAGATTTGTATATTTTCAATTTGATTTATATAGAAATATGAGAAGTATTATTTTACTAAGAAATTAAAAACAATGTGAAATGTCCAACAAAAAAAGAATGATTAAGTAAATTTTAATATATTCATTGAAAGACTATAAATAATTAAAAATCATGGCAATTAATGTCTAGTATTTGTTTAAAACACTTCAGCAAAATGAAACAAAAACTGGGAGGTCAAAATCAGACGAGCAAAGTATCAATCACTATTGAAGCTGGGTGACAGGGATTATACTATCCTCTGTACTTTTATCAAAGTTTAAAATTTTCCATAATAAGAGGTTATAGAAAATGAGGATAATAAAGACTAAATAATTGTATGTGCCAGTGATATTGTTAAAGAAACATATTTCTTTTGTTTTGGCTCCAGTTCCTGCCACAGAGCTCCTAAAACCCTTGTAATTAAGTGACAAGGGTAACGGACGCATCTTTTGTTCTAATATTTGGTCTTTGACCCTCATTCCTAACACAGAGCTTCTAAATCCCTTGGAATTTCCTGGGTGATAGATAGGAGCATGTTTTGTTCTAACAGGGTAATTCTTGTTGTATTCCTAGATGGGGGCTGGTCAGCAAAAAGACCAAGCTCTGATTACAAACTTGGAACTTTCAGCCCTACCCCCCATCTTCCAGAAAAGGGAGAAGGGCTGGAGATTGAGGTAACAATGTGATGAAGCTCCATAAAAACTATGGGATTCAGGGAGCTTCTGGGTTGAAGGCATCCACAAGCCAGAGGGGTGGCAGGACCAAAGATCCTGTACTTAGGACTTTTCCAGACCTTGCCCTATCTACCATTTCATCTGGCTGTTCATTTGTATCCTCTGTAATAAACCAGTAAAAGTAAGTAAGTGTTTGTCTGAGTTCTGTGAGCCCAAATGGCAAATTACTAAACCTGAGGAGGGAGTTGTGGGAACCCCCAATTTGTAGCCAAGTTGGAAGTGTGGATAACCTGGAAACCCACTACTTGCAACTGGAGTCTGAAGTGGTGGGCAGTCTTGTGTGAGCCTTTAACCTGTGGAGTGGGTCTGCACTAACTCCAGGTAGTTAGCGTCACAACTGAATTGTAAGACACACAGATGATGTCCAGAGAGTTGGGAGAATTGGTTAGTATGGGGAAAAAACATCACACATCTCGTGTTGGAAGTGTTGTGTGAGAGTATTGTAGAGAAAAAACAGGAGCTAGTTTTGTTCCTTTTTAGTGTAAACACCATTTACTATGTGAGTGAAAGGGGAACACATTTTTATTTACAGCATGATTATGTGTGCTTACACATAAACAGAAAATAAGACTGGATAAATACGCAAAAATGTTAACAATCTTGTGTTATGTGGTTGATAGAAATTCTCAAGTCATCGATGTACTGTGTGTTCATTGGCCACATTCTTCCCGAACACTTCACTGATATTTGGAGCTGTCTGCTCTGCATTGACCATATTCGAAAATAACACAAATTTTTTACTTATCCTTGGTTTCAGAAAATTGCTCTAAAAAAACTTGAAAGACAATCACAAGCCAAAATGTGCGTTTGCAAGACTGAGGATGTATCTTCACAATTACAATAAAACAAGAAGTGTCAAAGTGAAATGTCAGAGATAACAACTGTCAGACTTAGTACTTAAGGAAATCGGACATTTCATACCTAATAACCCCCTTCACTATTTAATACTTTCCAAGGTTGTTGTGATAATAATTCAGTATGTTGGTATGTCTGGTTTATATTAGGTGTCAAATAAATAGCTACTTTTTGTGGTTATCATTTGTATCCATTTATTAAATTATTTGCAAAAGTTAGCCTGTCCTTTCTAATGGAACACTAATATGCTCTTTGTATATTAATGGAATGTATTAGGAGAAACGTCCCATGTAGGTTTTTGTTTTTAATTTTAACATAAATGATAAAAAGGTAGGCTGGAACATTTTACACATCTGTTATAAAAAACCCATAGGCGTTGTATAGAAGAAAAGACTCAAATCTAAAGCAGGTTGCTGGGTAAGATGTAAGACATACTGGTCACTCAGAAGCTCACAAACTAAGGAAAACATCAAAGAGAACTGTGAGGAAACAGTTATTAATGACTCCAAACAATGTGCTTCCAGTCCTGTGATAAAGCTTCTGCAGAGAGTCATGAAGAGATCAAGTCCACATCGTCAATTCTCCACCTAACTCCAAAGCATCATTCACCACTGCTGGTGATAACCAAGAGAGAAGTGAAGCCCTCATAGCACAGATCATCAATCATGAGCCAAATTTTTAGGCATTTTAGCTATAGCATCTCTCTTTTTTTTTTTTAGTCACATAACTATTAGGAGTTGAACTGTGTCACTCCAAAATTTCTATGTTGAAGTCCCAACCTGCTATACCTCAGAATGAAACATTATTAGTTAAGATGGGTGGGTCACTAGGGTGGGCCCTAATCCAGTATGACTGGTGCTCTTATAAAAAGGGGAAATTTGGACACAGGGGCACACAAAGGGAGAATGCCAAGTAAAAATGAAAGCAAAGAAAGGCTGGACACAGTGGCTCACATCTGTAATCCTAGCACTCTGGGAGGCCTAGGCAGGAGGATTGCTTGAGCTCAGGAGTTTGAGACCAGCCTGAGCAACAGTGAGACCCCGTCTCTACTAAAAATAGAAAAATTAGCCAGGCGTGGTGGCCTACGCTCATAATCCCAGCTACTCAGGAGGCTGAGCCAGGAGGATCACTTGAGCCCAGGAGCTTGAGGTTGCAGTGAGTTATGATGACGCCACTGCACTCTACCCAGGGTGACAGAGCAAGACTCTGTCCCACCAAAAAAATAAAATAAAATAAAAAAAGAAAGCAAAGATTGGGAGTTGTTTCTACAAGCCAAGAAATGTCAAAGATTGCCAGCAAACCAGAAGCTAGGCAAAAGGCATGGAACAGCCTCTTTCACAGCTCTCAGGAGAAAATAATCCAGTTCACATCTTGATCTCAGACTTCTAGCTTCCAAAACTGTGAGAGGATAAATTTCTGTTGTTTAAGCACCCTTCCCCCAAGAAAAGATACAATAGAGTCATATCATAGAAGAGTAAATGGGGATTATTAATTCAAAAGCACAGGCTAAGGAAAAATATCTCAGTTGAACATTAAGTTCAGAAGTTCTGAAATAGCCAAAATTAAAAAAACAAAAGTTTAAAAATTGCTCAACTAGTAAAATAACAAGTACCAATTTGTTAGAGCAAAAATACTTTTCCTAGTACTAAACTCCAGAGAAATTATTACAATAATTTTTTTACACAAAGCATTGAACACGATGACATCTTCAATACAGCTGAAAGGAAGATTTCTAGGAACATTTTTTATATTCATTCTCAATAGAAGTACGGAATATAAAAGTAAACCACAACCCAACTGAGGGAATTCCATAAAGAGCTAACAAGGTAGTTCAAGCACTTACCTTTCCAGAAATCTAACTCTACTAATGCCACTCTTTCCTTCTTATACTCTCATTCTTTCAATTTGAAACATTCATTCCTGGTTCCGACACATAGATTAGACAGACAAAATACCACCATTTATTGTTTTATATGCGCAATCACAACAGTTACTTAAGATATGTATGATTATTTCCTGTTTCAGTGGCACAAAGATGGGATTTGAAACCTGAACAGTCTTAATTCAAAAGCTTCAAAAAACACTATACTACACATTTCTCTCAGTCAATCCTAAACCTGACTCACATTTCTAACTGCCTATTACTAAATGTCTCTCAGTAGATGTGTGACAAGTACTTTTTTTCTTTTTGTTTTTTTGTGTCCATGTCTTTAGAAATTATTTTCTTTCTTTGTATGTTTTTTTGTTTTTTGTTTATTTTTATTTTGGAGACGGAGTCTCACTCTGTTGCCCGGGCTAGAGTGCCATGGCATCAGCCTAGCTCACAGCAACCTCAAACTCCTGGGCTCAAGCAATCCTTCTGCCTCAGCCTCCCGAGTAGCTGGGACTACAGGCATGCGCCACCATGCCCGGCTAATTTTTTCTATATATTTTTAGTT
>CAUYRT010024093.1:0-49282 GCA_963574885.1 Lepilemur ruficaudatus | reverse complement strand
GCTGGGTATTTACCCAAAGGGAAAGAAAAAAAAAAACACCAGCACCCGAATTTTTATAGCAGCACAATTAATTACAAAGATGGTGGAAACAACCCAAGTGCCCATCAATATGTGAGTGGATTAATAAAATGTGGTATATGTGCACCATGGAATACTACTCAACTACAAAAACAATGGTGAACTAGTACCTCTTATATTATCTTCTATAGAGCTTGAGACCATCTTTTGAAGTGAGGTATCACAAGAATGGAAAAATAAACACCACATGTACTTGCCATCAAATTGGTATTAACTGACCAACACTAAGGTGCTCACATGGTAGTAATATGCACTGGGTGCCACTCAGGTGGCCAGGTGGCCAATAAATGATGAAGTCAAGATTCAAACTGTGTTAAACTAACTCTGGAGACTACACTTATATCCATTAAGCTATGCTTGCTCTTATTCCAGTGATGGATATAGAAGAGTGATGTCAGGGCTCCAAACCAAACACTTAAACAGAAAAAGGAAACGTGGTAGTAAGAAAGTGCCTCAAGTTCTAAGGCAAGATTGGAGTTTGAAACCTAAGTAAGGATTATAGGTGATGGCAAAGGTAAACCAAGACAAGTACCTGATTCTAAATAAATATAAATAAGCAAATAAACAAATATAGTAAGCCAATGTTGAATTTGCAAAGTCCCCAGGCTCTCAGTCTTGTCTCATAAGAAGAACTGCCCCACATATGACACATAGCACATGTATGAGGTTACTCTGGGAACAGGTGTGGTCAAAGGTTCCTCAGTCTTGATTAGGTTAAAGATTTAAATCTGGCAGCAAGAAGAAAATTGTCAACATTTCATGAATATGGAAAATAGAAGAAGAATTTCCTGTAACACATACTGTTAAATGGTATAATATTTTACCTTATACCATTTAATATAATTCAATATTTCATTTGAAATATTCTTCAAATTTAAGATTTTTTTTACCCCCAGACCAACACAGATATATACATCATACTCTCTCGCTAGTGATGTAATGCTAGTAATATCCAGAAAAAGGCGACAATAATAATTGAAGCATTATAGTACAATTCATAAGAATAATCCTGGAAACTTCACAAAGTCAATTTTGCAAAGTGGAGATAGAAAGTTTTTTAATTTAGTTTTTTAAAAAATTATACTGTTACTATAAAATAAATAGGAATTATAGAAAGCAATGGTCAAATAATATTACAATATTATCTAATTTCAACAAAACCAAGGTAATTATAAGACAGTTCTTGCATACCATTGCACTGAGATACAGTTCCTCATGGAATCATTCAATCTGAACTTACAGCAAAATTTAATTTTCATCCCTTTCACTTTTGATGGGTCAGATGACCAACTATTAATTTTATATGTATTTTTTCTTAAGAAAAAAAGTTCTTCCAATACTCTAAATTAGATTGTGGTGATGGTTATGTAACTGTAAATACACTGAAATTCATTAAATTATACTCTTAAAAGGGGTAGATTTTATAGTATGAAATTTGCATCTCAAAAGAACTGGTTTCAAAATGCACCCTCTACTGGGCAGCTGGGCTTAGTCAAGCTGCTTCCTTGGAAGCTGTCCTCTGTGGCATCAGAGAATGTGAGTCTCTGCGATGTGTGAGTCCAGAACAGCTGTTAAAGATAACATGGGGTTCAACCTAGCCAGCAATGAGCAAATTATCTTGCCTCACTCTTTTTCCAATTTTTTAAAAAACTAAAATAAACATATTAATTAGAAAAAAAAATTCTTCCCTATAGAACTGTTTTGGCCAAGCCTATTCCTTTTTTTAAAGAAAGGCTTGAAATAACTATTACAGTACTCACTAGAAAATCTGGTACATACAGAAAGCCCATTCAGTGAAATTAATGAAATGTCAAGTGCAATTGGGTTGCAAAATAAAAAAAGTAAACTAAACACATTTGACATGGGAGAAACAAAACAAAAACACAGAGCATCATATCATAACGCATATGTGGAAATGTTGCAGATTCTATAGGCTACATTCTCTGTATCACTACTTTGATCTATTCCTAGCATATATTTATAGGTACACAATTCAATAAATATACATACATATCATGCTATTCTAGATGGTAACATATCTTCACATTGCACAGACCAAGACAGAATGCAACAGAACCTGCTGGGATAGATTTCTCTTTTCTGATTCTGAGATGCAGGCTAAATTAAAAGGCAAAAACACCCAATTATCTTTCTTCTCAGGTATTTTCTCCCCAAAGTAACAATGTTCCTATTTAATGGGTGATATCTGTGGAGTTGTTACTGATTTTAGCAGAATTTCTACTCTTCCTTTTAAAAACTGTGAAATGGTGAAGACTATAATGAGGAAATAAACTCCAATTAAAACCCAAGCTTTATTTTATATTGGGAATATATTTTAATTCTATTAAAATATTAATTTATAAATATTTCTTGGAGTAATATTGAGATTTGAAACCTTTAATGATCAACAAATTTTTTAAATATTTTACTATTGAAAATTTTAAATATTAAAACAAAAGATTGGTGAAACAAACATCCACATACCATCAATATCTTATGGATCCAACAATTTCAATAATTTGCCATGCTTGCTTTGTCTGTCTTTTTATGTATACTTTTTTTGCTATGTACTTTAAAGAAAATTCCAGACTTTGTGATTTCCACACCTACATACTTCAGTAGGTATCTCTATTAAAAGTATAAATTTGATGGTTACCAAACTTTTCTTTAGTTTTAAATATTACTAAACAGAAATGTAAATCAAAATGTTTTCATTTTCAATCATGCTATGAAGATGTATAAATTTTAAGATTTATTTAAAATTTACAGAAGACAAAGTATTAAAAATTCTAAATAGTTCTCCATTAAAATATATTTGACTTGCTATTTTCTGTTAGAAATTATTACCTAAAACTATAGGTAAAACTGTAAAAATTTTAATATTAAAAAGAAAGCAGATGGCAAACTTGTTTTAAGTCATGCTTGCTGCTCTGTTACATTTATATGTCTCTTTAATAATAAGTCCATACTTCTTCTGAATGCTGAAATCAGAAATGTAATCTGCCACTTACATGTGCAAAACCTTCACCCCAAAAGTGAGTTGAACAAGTTTCAAATATTGTAAAATATTTAAAATTCTAGAGTATAATTTATAGTGTTTAATGCAACTTGTATAAAATTGGCAGTAAAGTAAATATATTGGAATATCATTGCAACAATGATCACTTCCACTGATATAAGCTAATAAAATTTAAATAACATTAATAACACTGATAATACAGCATCATGATTTTCACATAAAATATTAAGAATTTAAAATTTATATAAGCATTGATACAATATTGAATTACCATACTAATGTATTAAACTAAATGAGTACTTTAGCTCTGAGAGCCATATTTTGACTTATTCAAGTATATTTTATTCATTTCTTCTAAATGTACTTTAAGACTTATTGAAGATTAAAAAATTATTTTAAATACAATCTTCTATCTTTACTTTTTACCATTCTATGTATCTCTTATTAAACTATACCTTCAAAGTAACCATCTCTTCTGGGCTGTTCCTTCTTTGGTGATTTTGTAACAGAAATTTTATTTTCATTGTTTTTGAATAATGCTAGACGCACAGTGGGATCTAGACAAAAAGAACATGATACAAGAATAGTTCAGCGCTGGTTCATTCCTTCTCTGAAATGGCCACATATTTCTTATATGGTGGTATTAAAAATAGTATCCACTCTATAAGGTTATATGAAAATGATGATAATGTTATTTAAAAATGTATAATACGAAAATGAGCTAACCATGCATATATTCTTGGTTGTCGGATTAAACACATAGCCAATACTTAAAATAAAGGACAGAAATACCCTGGGATATAGCAGATGGAAGTAAGATAACTAATGGGATGAGGAACAGACAAAAAAGATTATTTCATTTATTTAATCCCCTTTTAAGTTGTGTTTAGTGGTTTCTCTTTTGCTCTAATGTATTTACATAACAAAGAAGACATAAATTTCCTATTTTTTAAAGCCAAGAACATTCCAAATTTATTAATTTTATAAAATAAATAAGATTATTGTGAATGTGAGACCTAAAATTTTTTATTGGTAATGAATGGTTCTATGGAATGTGAAAATGGAGATTCGGTACTGTTGCATTAAGACAAAGAGTTTTTCCTTATTGAAGGACTGGAAGACAAGAAGATAGTGATGTAAGCACCAGAGGTAAAATAAAGATTGGAAAGTTATGCATTTCCAGTACAGTAACATACACCACAATTCAGGGCAGAATATATTTTCTTAGTATCTTACATCATCTTGCAAAAAGTAAGAGAATTCAGAATCTTTGATTAATATCTAGTGTAACAGAACTGAATATGCTAAAGGAAAGAACAACATTTTAAATGTCATAAATACCAAATTACGTACTTTAATTGTTAAAATATTAATAGCATTTTTTGGAATGTGAATTAGAGAAACCAAATAAACAGCATTTGCAGAATATTCTTCATCAATAGCAACCTGACAATTTCCATTAGTCTTTTAGTAATAATTTATCTTAACTAAGTATGTTTTACATGTTTCACAGAAACTACTTTTCTCAACATAGAAAAAATATTGGTCAGTGTCTGGGTACATCCCATAAGTATATGTGATCTCAGGGATTGTGAGAGTTGTATGTTTCTATATGAACTCAATATGAATTATCAATAACAATAATGAAAACATCAGTTTATATGTTTATATATATTTCATAGAATGAGTATTAGATATAATCTAAGTCATTTATCAAAAAAATTGACACGTCAAAAGGTCAAAAGAAGCATTAGTCAATCAGGAAAGACAGATAGATTACCATGAGTTTACAAACTGCTGCCTTATAACCATCTTTCTGCTCTCCCACTCTTCTTGCTTTTCTATTAGATCTATGTATTTTCTGAGCAACGATATTACAATTCAACAGATCTGAGTTAGAACTTTTACTACTTCTGCGACTTTTCTAAACAAACTTCTCTCATGCCCTGCCTCTCCTCTGTCTGATAGAAACAATAATGACTTTGAAATATTGCTGTGAGAATTAATGAGATAATATGTGTAAAGCATCAAGCCCCATGCTCACCTAAGTAGAAGTGCTCAACAAATGACAGCTAATAGGCATAAAATTACAACAGACACAATGATAATATTTCCAACTTATATTCTTGGAAAAAACCTTACATCTTTTATAAAATAGAGGGGGATATATAAAATAGATAGCTGGATCCATAACTGGCTCCATTTTATTTATTATAGCACACTGAACAAAAGCTATTGATCTTTTATAAGTTCTCTGGTACTTCCTTTGGAAAATTAATAATCTATGACTTGATTTCTTGATACATGAAATAGGGATAATAATAGCACTTTCCTCATACTATTATCAATATCATAATTTAATACATATAAAACATTTAAAAGAGTTGCCTAGCTCAATTTCCTCTAAATGATTTTGATAGTCCCTGGCGATACAACTGTGAATAAGACACTATTCTTACCCTCAAAGAATACACAATCCAGTAAAAAAGCCAAGAGATATGGATATTTTAAAGCAGGGTTCCCATCCTACAGTGAGTTATATAATTATTTCATTATATATTACAATGCAATAATAATAGAAATATAGTATATAATAAATGCAATGCATTTGAATCATCCTGAAACCATCCCCCCCACTCCTCAGTTCATGGAAAAAATTGTCTTCCAAGAAAACGGTCCCTGGTGCCAAAAAGGTTGGGGACTGCTATTTTAAAGAGTATAGCTTGTGACACTGTTTTCATGCATTATGAAGTCAGTTTTGTACACTTAAGTCTAGTCCTCTGTGATCATCAATGGCAGGACTATGTTAAGTTTTTTTAGAAACAATCTTTGTATCATCCAGTATGACTTGCCCAGTGTGGGGGAAATAGGTATTAAATACACATGCAAAAAATATTTCAAGAAACCCCTAGGTAAGTAAACTTGGTGTTCCTATTATGCATGTGGCTCTATATTTGACATTTTATATTTATTATCTCACTTAGGTAACAATTTTAGTTAGGCATTAGAGTATCCATAAAATTATTTCATTCCCTATATAATCCTTTTTCAACTACTATAATTCTAATTTTGGCTCACTGTGTACTTTATTATTATTTTTACATAAAAATCTGATTATTATCCATTTTCTGTAGGTGCCAAGTACAGTGGTTTTACTTATGAAAATAAGTTTTATGTTAAAGTTGAATGACTACCTATATTTCTCCATCTGTATGAATTATTAATATTTACTAATTAAATTTGCCTTTCCAAATATAAACGTGTTTAAATGACTAAAATACACACATGCAGTCATATACATATCCACTGACAAATATATATTAGTGACTTTTATCTAATTTATTGTTGTGCCAGTTAACAGTTATTTGTGGAATATCTACCAGGTGTTAGGCATAATAATAAATTCTGGAAATTCAATGGGGTTTCAGCCCTCAAGGATCATACTCTCCAAATGAATTTTATTATTGTTTTGTTGCGAGCACAACAAAGTAACATTTGATCAAAATTCTTATAAATTCTTTCTGGAAATAGTGAGGTAAACAAAATAAATCTTGAATAAACTTCATTTTGCTGGAGTTTTGTCAATACTGTCCCTTTTTGTCTCTCCCCTTTAACATTCTTTAGTTACCTTATCATTTTGCAACCTGATGGCTTTGCTATAATCCATGAACTGCTTACTTTACATTAAAAAATATACTTTCTTAATTTTCTATTAAATTCTTGGCTACGATTATATGTTGCCAACACAGTCACAATCTGTTTTCTTCACGGAAATAAAATTGGCAAATATTTATTAAATACCTAGCATGTACTTGACACTGTGCTAGGCCTTACAAATAGCTGCAAGATGATTCTTATCCCTACTTGTGGCTCTACCTTCACAACTGAATTAACCTTACTTGCTTCATCTTGTTCTTTCTTTTCTCTAATTATGAAATTTTAAATTTGATATGCATAAATATAATAAATTCAGAAAAACTATATTATGTCTTCATCCTATGTTCTTACCAGTTGCTCTCCACCAAAATTCCTAAAGTCAGACCTCCTTCTCTCTGAGGAGTGCCCCACATCAAAACTACCCACCCGTTTCCTTTCCCCATCCAGCTCATCACAGTCTTGCTACCAATTATGCTCACTACTTTAGGTTACTGACCCTGCATGTTTTCAGTAAACCAGTAACTTTCACCTTGCACGTGCTGTTCTTCAAATTCTAAACTTCCCTGGGTGTCTGCTAAATTCTAATGCAGACCATCAAATTCTGAAATTACTTCTGTGCATGAGGCAACAGCAAAAACAACAAACAAACAAAAAACCCACAAAAACAAGGCCAGTCATTACTGTTTCAAGCTTATGTCAGTCATGAGGGAAATAGCAATTACTTACTAGGAAAACAACAACCATATAACCCAAACATAAACAGGGTAAATCACGACAGCTCTTCATAATTTTAGATTTCATCCTGTGGCTTCCAATCAATCCCTCCTCCTCCTTCCCCACTCTCCTTCCTCTCTTTAAAGCAGATGTCCTCACTTATATCAATAGAAGTCATCCTTACTGAGTCTCCCTAATAGCTGCTCACACCACATCTTTCCTCAATTTCTGCTTCTTCGTTATTCAGAGTACTCAGTAGTGTTCCTCTTCATCTGCAACTGATTCCATTACACTTCGTGTTCTTAAATGAATTGCCCCTCTGCCTTTTGCCCTATTTTCATTCTCACTTTAAATAAAATATTGTTGACTCACATTCCTTATGTAAAAAAATATACATAAGATACAAACAGAAAATATTAAGTGCTTACTACTCAGCTCCTTGCTCTAAGGTTTTTCATGGCAGAAATTTGAATTAAAGCTTCCATACTGCATGCATTCGTGCCCTACTTCCTTGAAGATATCTGTTTTGTTGGATTGTAGGACATAATTTTTTCCCATTAATGAATAGTTCCTATTCTCTGACATCCCTCCTGCCATGCTCCCTCCGCCTTAAAGCTGGTTAGTCTCACGGCAGTTTTATGGACAACGTTGCCCTCTGGTGGCTTGAAAATTTCAAGTTGACAAGTTGTCCATGTAACAGATACTGTAGTAATGTATCTCATCCATATTTAAAATTCACTAGTAAATTTGTAAGTATTTAATAGAGTATAAGTATTTAAAACATTATTTTAGCTCATTAGTGAGTAAAAATTTAAAATTATGGTCGTAATTTTGGACAGAGCCAAATAAATTAATGGCATATCATCAATTAATTGTAAAACTGAGAAGTACTAGAAAATCATTTATTTTATAAGAAAAGTTGAGGCACAGGGTCTTAAATGACTTACTCACAGATACAAAATTACATATGTGCTATGTCATTAACAGAAGATAAAAAATGTGATAATTGGAGAAATCCCTCTGATTTTCATGTTTTTCACCTTTAATCCTCCCTTGAATGTTTCTAATCGGTATATCTGTTGTGAAGGGGGAGTAGAGGAGAATATAAAGCTTATAATTAAATTTTACACTTCATCATTCAAATATTAAGAAAAAAATTATTTTGTTTTATTCATCTAATATTATTTTGATGAAACAAAAGATAAAGTCTAACAGAGATATAAAACCTCACACAGTAATAAGAATGCAATCTGGATTACAATCATGAAATTAGAATAATAATCCCCATAAAAATTATACAACTGCCATTTAGGATTTTTACTTAGCAGGTTATGCTCATTGACCACTGTTAACCATGCCCTTAAACTGGACGGCCGGTAGTCTTTTTTCATTTGTTACCCTACCATGCCCCCTTCTGACTGATAAAAAGAGGCTCGTTTTTGACTGAAAATTATGTCTAGTCACAGCCAGTCATGATTTTTATGTGTGACCATATATTCCTTTACTAAAACATTCTTTACTATGTTAATTTATCAAAAATGTATTCAGCCTAAGAGAAAACAAACCCTCAATTACAAGAATTGGCAAGAAAAACCTACGCATTTCCAAAGACAGAATCATAGGGAAAGTCTGAAAAGATAAACTCTACCTCAGCTTTCAAGATGGGAGGCTATTGCAAATACTACAAACATATTTTAAAAGTCGATCTAGCAAAATATCTTGAACATAAATAGGTAATAATTTTTTATTGATCATTGGTTGAATCAGTTCTTAAACCTCCTCTGATACTGGAACATGCCCCAGGAGTTTCAGAAATGTTTGTTTATTATTCTCAAAACAGCTATTTGAAGAATGTTTTTGATACTGTCAAAGAGGGATAGAAATATACATCAAAGCAATAAAAGCATTGATCAAACTACCCTGATTTACTGTACTAGATTCCACATCCCCAGAACTGAGGGTATGTGTGGGAGGGTCTCGCTTTTGTTAAGGGTTTGAAGTATTTTACTGGGGTAACCACCAAATAACACTCAGTTCATAGAACCCTGATAAATTTAATAGGGGTTTGCAAAATGAGAGTGTAGGAGACACAGATAAGGTAAAAAACACAGTGTTTACTTATATTTCTTTAAAAATGCTTAAAATGTTAATATTTTAAATCTGACAAATGTTTAGTACTCAACAAAAAAATTAAGTTATCACAAAAGGATTAAACATAAAATTAAGATTCAGTAATATAACACTAAGAAAGGAAAGTTAAATATTTCTGAATATACAAATGAATCATCAGTAATTTATCATTGGCCAGTAAGTGGTATGTCAATAAATACTAGTTATTACTTGCTAATCAACAGTATTTTAGCTATATTTATTCTTGTTTCTAAAAATGAATATATGTGATTCTTACAATTCTACTGAATTAATAATTAAAAATAATAAAGAGAAAAATCAATAAAGATAAAAATAAATTTATGAAACACTTCTTTATATGTTTACATAAGCTAGAACTATATGATGAATAAGTATAGATTTCTTGGTCTTCACAGCAGTAATGGTTTTTTTATGAAAACATTTTACTGACAAAATCTTTACAAAAGAAACTGATGAACAAAAAAAACTCAAATGTTTTTTTAAAAAAGTCATGTTATATTGAGCTTTTGTATTTACATGAGTAAATATTCATAAAGTGATAATACAAAGTTATACGCAATATACAGACACTTTTAAACAGTTTTAATTAGAAATATAGGATCTTAATAACCTGTTTTGCCCTGACATCTATAATTTACTCCACATATTAAGTTATTACACTAAAATGATTAGAGGCATCCAAAGAAAGACAAATGATTTGAAAAGTAGCCTGGCAAGTGAAAAGATGTCTTTTGAACATTTCCCAAGTTCTACAAAATCATAAAAGACATAAATTGTGCTTCTTTTTGAAGATGTCAAGTTATGAAGTCTTTATAGCTAACATCCATGGAACTGATTAATTTATATAGTTTATTGAATAATCAAGCAATTTAAAAACACACAAAAGAATATGCAAATGAAGCAGATACTCTTTAGAATCAACATTTCCCAAAATAAACCCATTTTAAAACAACTTATAATTCTCAGTGCACCATAGGTAAAATAATCAATAGCAAAGTAGAGAAGATGGAGGAAAAAGTAAAAATAGCATTTAAGAGTATAACAAATCATTCAAGTAATAGCACAACTTTCTCCTAAGTTCTCTTAAGTTTATTTTTTCAGAGTCATTATCTTAGACATATTCATCTGTGCATTCCTTTTTGTCTTGTTAAAATAATTTCAAAAATATATTTTAAAAGAATTTACCTTCAATATTACAAACGCTATTGAAAGCTATTATTCAAATAGCATTAATTACTCACCTAATTTTTTCTTCAGTTTCTTTGATTTCATTTTCTGTGCTCTCTTCAGCATCTGCTGAGCAGTAGAAATATCCTTAAAGCCCCTATTAAGAGATTAAATTTAATAAAGGCAAAACAAATATGCAGACTATATTTAGATATGCATATACAGGTAAACATACATATCTGAATTATATCACACTAAAATAAAATTGGCTTTCCATTCAAGAAATCTTAATTTAATCAGATGGATAGTTTCTTAAAAACTAATAAAAGTTTTCTTAAAATCTTGAAAAATATCTGCCTTGGACATTTATAAATCTCTCAATTTTTAAATTTTTTAGTGTAAAATAGACCACATACCATTCTTCTGAAATTTTTTCTTCTTTTTCAGATTTTAGCAAATTCTTTCTACTACTGGTCTTCGATTCAGGTGTCAAGGATAAAGTTCTATTTTCTGATCTGGCAACAGAAAAGAACCCCTTTTAACTGAATCAACACAAGTACATCAGCACTTTTTAAAACTACAAGCTGTTTACGTTGTCTCAAACTCGGAAATAAAATGTATTTAAGTCACTGAAAAACTTTATCTTGAAAGTAATAAAAGTCTGCCATTAATTTAAAATGTTTACATTTCAATTACTTGAAGCATATTTCAATCCTTTTGTCGAAAGTAATGCAGCAGTGGGATTTTAATTCTAAACTTTATCTCTACCTATATAGTAGTATTTAAAGATCCACTTGTTTACAACAATTAATTACATTATTTCACTGACACATAAATTTTGTAGCTGCTTTACTGCACTCACTTCGCACATTTATCTTACACTGAAAACTCTGTAAGTTTATGATGATGTTTTTAACACTAAACTTTGTTCTATCTTCTAAAGTAGTAAATTCACATCCACTTTTGTAATTGTACTACTTTTCTGAGAAATGATTCCTGTTGTTCATAGGTTAATCCTCTAAAAGAGTGATTTAGCTTACCTGCTATTAAATTGTGTATGTTCTGATGAAAACAAATTTTCTTTCTCATTACATAGCCATGCTTGAGCTGGATGACTTGGCAAATTAAGTGAAGTATCATCATATTTTAAGTTTCCAGAGATCTTATCAGAAAAAAATGTGAATAAGGGTAAATTAAAAAATCCTAGCATTTATATTATATTACTTTACATACACACTACCAAGAAGCATGCTAAGTGAAGTTCTTTATAAAACTAAAAATCACAATAAAATGAGATTTATGGAACATACATAAATGTCCTTTGTTGTAGTGGTGAAGAATATGCTTTCTTGGAATGGCTTGGATATGCAAAATGATTAATTGCAAAGATCTTTAAAAATCTCAGAAAACCAAAACTTCAAAGATTATCAAATAAATAACAGATATTGCAGTCCATTGACCTCTGAGAATCTTCAGCTGTTGCCCTCTTAATGCGTATTTTTGTATTTTTAAAGTGCTGTCAACTAGTAATTTTAGTCTACTGCCAAATATGCAGCTGAAGCATATCATTTTTTTTTTTTTTTGCTACTGTGAAATAAAGTGTTGAAAGAAATCCAAAATAAAGAAAAAAATTAGGAGCAAATGAAAGAAAAGCTACATGAAAAATTACATCTGGGGATGAGGAGGAAGTCAGAGGCTTCTAAAAGTAATTATGTTTTTCGAGTCAATAAATTGTATTATTAATCACTGCAGCATAGCATAACCTTAAGAAATGAGCAAAGATTGAGCACTCAGAAGTTTCCATGACATGTTACCTTTGGCCAGTGCAGCTGGTTTGAGAGAAGCAATGTTTGTGAAGGGAAGCGGGCGGAATCTAAAGCTAGCCATTCTTTCTCTAAAGCAGCCTGCAGAAATAACATTAAAATGTACATAATTTAGTTTGCGTAACTTTTAAAATGTTTCTTTTAAATTGTCTTACAGACTAAAAATGTTGACAAACTATACCAGAATTTTTATTTGCAGGAAATTTGCTACTTGCTATTGTGAGATGATATGCATCTGTTTAATGCCAACATACTAAAAATGGGATGAAACTTTTCATCTCTAAATTTTGGATAAAGAGAAAACTTGATACTTGAGTGCTCTAAAAAATAAGGTGCAGATTGTTGTTCAGTGTATTTAACTGCTTATAACTGTGCCTCGGTGCCAAATCTAGATGAAACTGAGGAAAGTCATCTTTTAACTCTCTACAGTGTGTTATATTTTCCATCAAACATCACTATTGAAAATGTATAATATTATAATATTAGTATCAATTTTTTCATAAACAGCCTGTTAAGCTAGCTTATTCTTAATTTTTTGAAAATTTCTCAAATTTTCTGAATAGATGGGAAAAAATTGTGGCAATAAGTAAAACAACATAAAGACCATTGTTCTTATTACTATATTCTCTAATTCAACAGTTTGAATGACAAAAATATAAATTTAAAGTTAAATTTATAAATTTCTATTTTAATTCCCTTCTCTCTTTACCTTAAAACATTTTTCTTCCATTCATGGAATTTCCAAATTCATTCTATCTTTCTACAGTAGAACTATATTAATGATATAAATGTTGTATAATTTAGGATACAATTATCTGATTTTTATTTGATTGGATCATATAGTACAGTGTAGAATAAACTTGTGGTTCTATAATTTTTTAATATTTATAAGATAATCAGAATAGCAATCTGTTTTTAAAAGTTTCTGAAATAATTATAGTTATAATTTAAAAACTAGAATGTTTATACTATGAGGAGATGTGGATGTAATTTTTCACTTATACAATTTGAGTGTCTCTTGACTGCCTTTTGACGAGATCGAGCACATTCAGCATATGGCTGTAGACACTGACTACCTTCTGAAAGGCAGGACTAAGATACACGGACTACAGGCAGGCGGTACAATGAAAGACTTTTACTTATGGCATTTAGTCTTAGGAAACTTAATCAAATGCATGTTACTTGAATATTTATGTAAATAGGGCACCTCTGCTTAGTTGTTAGGCACATTGTCAAATTCCTTTTAGGTGGGGATTATTAACACACATATCACAATTATACCTGCTTTAAAGAATTGTTATTTGTCAGATAGGAGAAGTAAGTTCAAGAGATCTATTGTTGAGCATGATGTCTATAGTGAGCAACAATGTATTGTATTCTTGAAAATCACTAAGAAAGTAAATTTTAAGCTTCTCACTACAAAAAATAAGTATATAAGATAAAGCACATGTTAATAAGCTTGATTTAGCCATCGCACAATGTATATGTATTTCAAAATATGTTATACATGATATACACAATTTTCATTTGTTAATTTAAAAAAACTCTAATTTCAGTATTTGTAAATAAAGCATTATTGGAAAGAGAGAGACACAGAGAGAGCGCTCTCACCAGAAAAATTAGCATTCCTCCTTCTCATCCTCACAAAGAGAAAAAAAAAGATTTGAAAATGCCAGTCTAGAAACAATGGCTACAGTTCATGGGAGAACTACAATAAAAGGAAACAAGAACTATGTGCATTTGCTTTGGTACATCTGGGAAGGTAGGAAAATAAGATATTAAAATTTATTTCTAATACATTTAAGCTGTTTATGTTGATTACTTGTTAAATCAGGTTGGGAATAAAATTCTCTGTTCAGCTCAAGAGGAGAATAAATAAATCTAATGACTGATTTCTTTACAAAATGAATTGCTATTTGATGCAAACTTGCAAACAGGATTTAGAACTTGCATTTTAAAATTCTTCCTTTTGAATGACAAATAAAGAAAAACCCAGTCCTATCACAGGGAAGACATCAAGAGCCATGGCATATCAGCGCTAATCAAATTAGTGTTCTTATTTTGCTGAAAACTGCTAAAATGAAGAAAAGATGCGAAGATGTGAAGGAGACAATATTACAAAAGACAACGTGCTACCTGAGTAGCAGCTGTGGAAAAGGACCAGTGATGTCAGGCAAGTAGCCTGATTCTTACACTGATTTTTATATAGACAAACATTTTTTACCCTTAAACACCTGCCAAACCACCTCCTTTTTATATTCTCTGGAAATCCAGCTGTTTTCTTTCCTGAGCAGGACAAAGTCCCAAAAAGCACAATGATTTCTTTCCACATCATATAGATGTTGATAGAGTGTTCTTCCTTGGAAAGGCTACATCAAGTCTGAGGGAAAATTCCATTTTTAAATTGATATCCAAAATTTGAAAATAGTTTTTCTTGATTTGAATGTAAGGTCACAAACTTTTATAGAATTCCAGAACAATTCTTTAACCACTATCTCTTAGAAATTTCTAGAAGCATAAAGAAGAGGTTTTATATGAAATGTTAAATAGGTTTTTAGTAATTATATAATTACAACTAAAAAATATTACCAAAACTACTGATTTATATGTGAGTTCAAACTTATTAATATCAAGTATATTTGGCATTACTTAGTATGTTGAGGGAAATAAAATCTCAAAATGTCAGGGGGAGTTGCCTAAGAGTTATAAGCATACCACTGTTTTTAAAAACATATGTTAATATATCATGCTTACCACTGCAAATTTATATGAATTTTAGTTATTGCTTAAGAAAACCTTCTGTTCAGATATTCCTTAAAAAACAACTAAGGATCTGGAAAGCTTTCTTGTTACTAAAGGATTATTATCAAATTTACTTATTTATTGAAAATAAACTTAAACTTGGATATATTTGAACTGTACATTCACAGTTGAACATTTGCTCAGATACACATATATATGGCTTTTTGATCAGAGAAGAAATCATTCTGCTCTAATTCAACTTTTAGGAATAGAAAATAAGGCTATCAGAAGGAGGAGATTTAAATAACACAGATGTTAATACGAAAATTTTTCATAACATCTAATATAATTGTTTCTTCTGACACATGACACTAGAACCACACTTGTCCCAAGTCACAAGTTAGTGCTGAATAGGTCCTAGAAATTCTAGAAGTAATGACTTGATCTCTTTCTACTTGCTTCACTTACATCTCCCACTCTGCCCCAACACTTTCCTTTTCTGCCCAAACTGACCCTTGGCATACCAAAAAGAATTCTAATTTTTTTTTTTTTGAAGACAGTGTCTGTCTCTGTCGCCCCAGGTACTACATAGTAGAGTGGCATCATAGCTCACTGCAACCTCAAACTCCTGCGCTCAAGCAATTCTCCTGCCTCAGCCTCCTGAGTTGCTGAGACTACAGGCATACCACCACCACGCTCGGCTAATTTTTCTATTTTTTTGTAGAGATGGGGTTTCACTCTTGCCCAGGCTGGTCTTCAATTCCTGGCCTCAAGCAAATCCTCCCATCTCAGCCTCTCAAAGTGCTAGGATTACAAGTGTGAGCCACTGCGCCTGGCCCTCTAATATTTCTTGGTACTTTTTTTTTTTTTAGCATCTCACAGTCCTTATAGTTCAGAAATATGCCCCATTATGAATCCCAGATTTCACTTTCTAAACCTTCTCCTCCATCCTCAATGTAAAAGCATAGTTGTTCATATTGTTGGAGATTACTGTTACATGCCATGCATGTCTCTTTTCACTAAACCAAATATATCACTTTTCTTTAGCCTCTTTCTTTGCCTCTACTTTAGGTTTTGTTTGTTTATGTTCCCACTATTTACTGTAATCTGTAATACTCTGAGATTAATTTGATATAGGGATCAAACATAACTCCAGAGCTGAAAGTTGCCCAGCTTAACACATTCTACCTCCTTCTCAAAAATTATGCCTGCAAATTTATTGAATTTGACTGAGACAAAAACAAATCCAAATTGGACTGTTGTGGTTTTCTCTACTTACAGTGTCTTAATAACTTTTTTCACCTTTAGGGACTCATAAAGTATTGTTTTTTTAAATTTAAAGACAATTGTATTGGTCCTTTGCCTGTTGACTTCTAAATAGCATAAGTGAAAGAGAAAACAAAATCTGTTAAATTAAGTCAACAAATAAAAACATTAAAACTTTCTTCATAATTTAAAAATGAAAGTGCCAATGCAGATTACTATGCAACATCAGGCTACTCACAGCTGTTATTTTAGATACTTATGTTATTATAGATTTTTTATAACAAAGTGGCAAAATACCCCCCCCAAGGAGATTTTTATGGGGCTCATTAAAACTGCTGCTAAAATTATTCTTCTTATGCACTGTGACTTGAGGATGAAGAAAATGTCTTATCATTTTTTCAGAGGTTCACTATGACTAGTATATAAAAGGTGCTTAATGATAGGAGACATTTCTCCATGGGTCTCCCACATCTGTATGTCTTGTACAGATTTTTTCTGGACTATCTTTTCAAGGATGTCTGTATAGCCAACAGCCTGGGAAGACAGAGATGGTGTTTCCCTCCATGGCAGAGGGCACTATCCTACCAAGGTTCAGGGGATATGGAGCACTTGGGTTCAACTGATGAGGTGTGGACATGGTACACAGTGGAGGAAAGAGCTGAAGTTGTCTTGTCAGTTGTGTCCTTCAGGCCAATTCAATGTACTATTTTTGATGCTTCTACATCTGAATGTGTAGCAGAAATTAACACATTAAAATGCAGCCAGCCCAGCCTCAGTGGCATGTCAGCTTTACATAAAAAAGTAGCATTTATCTTTCTCAGGGAAATTTTATCTCTACTCCACTGCCTGAACCAAAGCTTCTGTCTTGAATGGACCTCAATTCTCCCAGGTTCCTCTAAATTCTTGGGCCTGGTTCAGAGATAGCTTAACTAAGCTGAAATCCAACTGGCTCGTGGGCTATTGCCAATGGCTTAACAGTTTGGTCTGCCATGTGGAAAACTACAGACTGGCAGACTAAAGGCAGTCTGCTTTGGGCCCTCAAACAGGGAAAACAAATCCCAGCTGCTTACAGAACTGTCTGGATTATTCCTACATATTCTCATGGTAAAGGCCCATTTGCTAGTGAGAAAAACTGGAATTAAATCACCGACTGGGCCTGACTCTGTTTCTGATGCAGAGGTTACTAATAACATGCCAGACTTGCAACTTCTGAAAAATTTACCAACTTGTCTTACAATGGAAGAAGTCTCATCTTGCAGAATTTTGTCCCTGTCTGCTTCTGGAAAACTGGCTACATTACAACTTCAACCTCTTATCTCTGTGACACCTTTGAGGTTATTGATCAGCTGACTCCGGCCATACAATACGGCCCTCAAAATTAGTTGCATAATTTTTCAGTTTTATGGACCATTTGAGGCTGACAGTTGCCTTTTATTACAAAAGCTACTCATCAGTGAACTGATAATTTGACTCTACCTCTATCACCTCTTTCTGTACACACACCTTGATAAGGCAGTTTGATCAATGAATGTGGCTCTTCCCAGAAAAAGATCATACTCTTGTAGTCACTTTCTAGTAATTATTAGGAAAAATAACTCATAGAAGGTAATACAGACCTATTTTGACAACTCAAGATTTTATCCTGACTATTCCTGGGCATGATGAGTATTTATTTTTCCTAACAGCAAGTATAGACCAGCATGACTGACACAGTCTCAGGGTACAGCCTGGCCAAAAGAAGACTTGGAGTATTCAAATTAATCCTAGTTAAGTTTTGTAAAAATAAACTTGTTCCTTGTTCCAGAACTTTCCAGATAATGGGTCTATGTGTGAATAGAGAATGATAAGAAAAACAGTGAAGCCATAGTTACTTAAATAGGACACCCTAATTTTAAAGAGATAGATGGAGAGCAACAACCCAGTACTTTTGAAAGGAACACCTTAGATCCTGGGATGTACAGGAGAGGGAGAGACATTAATGGTTTTTTGTCCTTCAAACTGTCCCTGAAACCTTCCTCCACAAGGAAAATGTCCCTTCGGGGCTCTCCCAAACTGCTGCAAGCATTGTAAATTGAACTTACTTCTGGGTCTGCCATCCCCTTCCAGGAGGCTTTAACCAAAATTTGGCAGTAATTTCCCTTACTTTACCAAGAAGTCCATCAAGACAGCAGGGATGGCCCCAGATCCTGCACCTCCCTTATAAAATACCTCTTGGATATTTTCCCCACCCTCATTCTGAGTAATCCCATGGGATGAACAAATGGTACTTAAAAGGTATCATGATCATAAGACACCTTTAAGTGCCTAAGAAAACACCTATATGTCCCTGGAAGACATTCAGGTCAGCTTCAATTTACTGGCCAGTGTTGTTTTGGATGGCAAAATTGCCTCATACTTCCCCCTTTAGGGACAAGAAGGAGTCTGTGTAATAGCTATACCTGTATTAAAGTCTCAAGCCTAGTGGGAAGGTCAATACAAAAATTTAAGGAGAAAACCACCTGGTCTATTGATAGTAACAATAATTAAATACATCATGATGTATATCTAATGGATTTTGTCTCAGCCGACATCAGTCAGATTATTCAGGTGGCCACTCGAATGGTATACTTATGAGAAAATTTGCCAACTAGAAACAAGGGATGAATATTGTCAGGAAAAAATTCTCCATGGGTCTCTAACATTTCTGCATCAGTTATGATAGCTTTTGTTACAGACTGCCTTTTCAAAGATGTTCATATAACTAACAGACTAGGAAGATAGAGACTGTGTGTTCCTTTGGGGTAGAGGAAAAAAATTTGTGTGCTGTCCAGTATAATAAAGACACAACTTCCTTTGGAGCTTAAGATGAGCAGTGTTGCTAACAGGGCTTTATAAGATATGGGGTGGGGCTTCCTAGGTTTAAGATTACTACAGGGGAATTCTTCAGATTTCCCCCTGTGGAACAGGGGGACATAGGATAAAAACGACAGAAGCTCCTGCTGCCTGTTGTGACAAGTATTGAGTGCTTTTGTCTCTGACCTGTCAGTTTCATTTCATCTACCAGTATCCTGAAAGTGTGGTAGCCTAACGGCATGTAGGGTAAAATCTCAGATTCCCCCCCAGTTAAATAAATTAATAAATTAAGATAAACTATAGTTAATAAAACTAAAACAAAATGACTATTCATTATCAGTGTCTCCATGGTTAACCATTTGTTAAAGAAAATCACATTTCGGAGAGACAACAAATCAATATAATGAAAAATTTCATGGCAGATTGATCTAGGCTTTTGGGTTCTGACTAATTTATCAAGATAATTTTATATTTACTTTTCTTGTAACAATTGTAATTCACTGCAAAAATCCAAATATATTGACATCCCCTAAACGTGGAGGCATGTTATTTCTGTCTATTTAGCTATCCTGATGCCAAGCATTGGTTCCTGCCATATTGTAAGGATATAATATTTGTTGGCTGGAAGGGAAAAAAATAAGTTTGAATAAATTTTATATGATTGCATTATGATATGTCTTAAAAAGCCAACACATTTAATCTAAAAGGCAACAATTTTTACTACCTAAATTGGTGAAAAAGGGAAATCCTGTTCAGATTAATTTTATACTTATCTGTTTGCAGAACATGTGAGAGAGGAATAAAAAAATACAGGGGCACTCTGGTAATTTGATTATGTTCCCTGCAGTTGTATGGCGATTTTAAAATAGAATGATGGCAATGGAAAGGAGTAAACTAGGTCAAAGGAAGACAAAATAACAGTACTTTGCTAATTGGTACTGGCTTTAATTAATAGCTTCCCTAAACTATAATCTCTACATTGCAAGCAAAGTCTTCCATTGAAAACATAAATAGTAACATTTAACTCTCTTATTTAAAACCCAGTAATAATTTTCTATCACATTGGAAATAAAATCCAAAATCTTTGACATCATATCCTAGGCCTTACGTGGACAAACCTATGGCTATTTTTCTGTTTCTTTCCTCTATTTTTTTTCTCCTCTACCAATCAGTTCTATCTATTGTAAACTTTCTGTTCCTTCAATATACTGAGTTCCTATTTCAAGCTTTAGATACTTGCCTTACACTTAGCCCAGTATTACCCTATGGTTTATTCCCTTGCTTTACTTTCACATCCCTATTCAAATGTTACATCTTATACAGGCCTTCCCTGGTCATCCAATTAAACACTATGCTCTATCCCTTAACCTTCCCTATTTTTACAGTAGTTTCCAATATCTTATAGTATACTGTTTATTTATATATGTATTCATTGTCTATTACCCCAATACAATGCAAGCTCTTATCTCAAGGATGGGAGAGGATCCCCATCAAGGGTCAAGGATCTTATCTCTTTTGTTCACTGTGGTAAGAATACTGCCTAAACGATTTAAGATGATCACTGATTATTAAAATATTCATTTATAAAAATTTCAATTCTGGTTATGATGGTATAACTTGAATTAGATGAAGATCCTTCCAAGACCATCTAGAAATATTCTAAAAAACATCATCTAAGGAAAAGGAGCTGAAGGTACTCCAGAGCAGGTAAAGTAGCCAGGACTCTAGGAACCAAGATCCCACAGAGTAGAGTTCCAGGCTGATGTGAACCCTATATTTCACTCCACATTTTCTGTCAAGGAAATTTGCAATTTTATTAATAGGAAAGACATTTGAAGCATAAATCTGAGGCCTGCCTATAGCAGTTTCACTGGGATGAAGACACAGAAGTTGAAGTGTAGGGATGCCTAGGCAGTTAGGATTGAAAGGCCAAGATCCCAGAAAGGAAAAAATCAAAGAAATGCAATCTCAAAGCCATGTATACAATTTCTCTTCATGTGTTTACCAGCTTCAAGTAGTACACATGTAGATGAGATGTCTAGAATCCAAGTACAATAGCAAGAACTGTGTGCTAAAGAGCTAAGAAGAAATGTATTCTATCACCCTATGCTGTGGACAAAGGAATTGGAAATCTGGGATAAATAAAGTGAAAGAAACCTAGTAAATACCCTGGGCTTTCAGTGAAGACACCAGATTGGTTCAATTCTAAGAGAAACCAGAAACAGATTAGCCATAATGACATTTAAAAATAAGTCTCAAATCGTATAGGATCTCTGCCTATACGATTTTTGTCTGCTAGAATGAAATTAAATTTTCTTTAGAGAAACAAAATATATTCAAGGGTCTTTATACTTTTTACATATATAAAGTCTGATACTTAATTAAAGATTACACACCAGGAAAGAGGATCAACTGACTAAAAAAACCAAGAGATAGACAGCCAGTAAAAACTCAGATTTTCAAGGGATCAGGTATTGCATTAACTGAGAAAGGTTTGAAAATATCATTCCTAAAGTGTTCAAGAAAATAAAGGCAATGATAGAAAACTTCAACATATAAATGGAATTTTAAAAAGAATCAAGTAGAAAGTATAGAACTAAAAAATAGAATAAATGAAATTAAGAATTCAATAAATAGGCTAAAAAATCATTAGATAAAGTAGGAGGGATGATTAGCAAACTACAAGATAGTCAGCAGGAAAGATACAAATTACAATACAGAACACTCCATAACACTGGTCTGGGCAATGATTTTTTGAATATGACCCCAAAAGCACAAATAGGCAACAAAAGCAAAAGTAGACAAATGGGATTACGTCAAATTAAAAAGCTCTAGGACAGCAAAGGAAACAATCAAAAGAGTAAAGAGATGACCTACAGAATGTGAGAAAATATTTGCAAATCTATACATCTGAAAAGGGCTTAATATCCAAAATATGTAAGAAACTCAAACAACTCAATAGTAAGAAAACAAATATGTCAATTTTTAAAAATGAGCAAAGAATTTGAGTAGACATTTCTCCAAAGAAGACATGGAAATGACAAATAGGCATATGAAAAAATGTTCAACATCATTAACCATCAGGGAAATGTAAATTAAAACCACAATGAGACATCACCTCACACCTGTTAAAATAGCTATTATCAAAAAGAAAAGATAACAAGAGTCAGCAAGTATGTGGAAAAAAAGGGAATCCTCACACAGTTAGTAGAAAGGTAAATTAGTATAAGCCATTATGAAAAACAATATGAAGGCTCCTTAAAAAATTAAGAATAGAACTACCATATATGATCCAGCAATTCCACTACTGGATATACTTAAAAGAAATGAAATCTGTACGTCCAAGAACTATCTGTATCCCTGTGTTTATTGTAGAATTAGTCACAATAGCCAAGATATGGAATCAACCTAATGTCCATCAATAGATGAATGAAAATGTGTCATATATATACAATGACATAAAAAAAGAGGATTCTATCATTTGTGACAATGTGAATGAACCTGGAGGACATTATGTTAAATAAAGTAAGCCAGGCACAGAAAGATAAATACCTCATAACCTCACTCCTTCGTGGAATCTAAAAAAGTTGATCTCACAGAAGTAGAGAGTGGAATGGTGGTTACAGGGGGCTGAACATGCGTGGGGGGTAAAGATTGGTTGGGGAGATGGTCAAAGGACACAAAGTTTCAGTTACATAGGAGGAATAAGTTCAAGACATCTATTGTGAAGCATGATTAGGTTGACATTACATTGTACTCTTGAAAAATGTTGAGAGTGGATGTAAAGTGTTCTCACTACACAAATAATTATATGAGGTAATGCATATCAATTAGCTGCAACATTTGACAATGTATATATACTTTAAAACATCATGTTGTACACAATAAATACATACAATTTTTCTGCCAACTTAAAAAAGTGAAAAACAATAAATAAATACAGAACCAAAAAAAGGAAAGAAAAATTGGAAAACAGTATAAGAGAAACATGTGATATGTTAAAAAAAAAGCCTAACATATGTATTTTTGGAGTGCTTTTATCCTAAAGGAGAGAGATAATGAGAAAAAACAAATATTTGAAATAACTCTGGACAAGAAATTTCCAAAACTAATGAAAGACACTAACCACAAATTCAAGAAGCTGCATGACTTCCCCCACTCCAAGCAGGGTAAATACAAAGAAAATCACACCCAGGTTGATAAAGAAAAACAAAAAATAACAGAAAATAAACCTTAAAACTAACCTTGGGAACAGGGATAGGAGGGCAATATCTTTAGAAAATACAAATAAGACTTAGTCCTGACTTTTGAACTTCTGGCACTGTTGATGCCAGAAGCTAATAAAATGGCATCTTTGAACATTAAAAACTCATTTTGAATTCTATACCTAGAGAAGATATCCTTCAAAATTTTAAGAAATAAATTTTCAAGCAATCAAAAACTGGTCCGCACTAAAATAACTAATAGAGTCTTTCCAAAAAAAAAAGAAAGATCCCAGATGGAAGCATGTTAATGTATTAGGTTGGTGTTAAAGTAATTGCGGTTTTGGACCATGAATTTTAAATCATTATAACTAGGCTCAAACACATCTTTATTAATCAAAATAGGAACCATTACAATCAACACATTTTAGCCAATGAGAAATAAGTTTGTTTATTCCTGTAGCATAAAAATCCATGCTTCGGGATTCGATGAACTCTTGGAAAGCATTTTCTGTATCCTGCTGGTTGTGGAAGCACTTTCCTACCAAAAAGTTGTTGAGATGCTTGAAGAAGTGGTAGCTGGTTGGCGAGAGGTCAGGTGAATATGGCAGATGAGGCAAAACTTCATAGCCCAATTTGTTCAACTTTTGAAGCATTGGTTGCACAACGTGCAATAGAGCATTGTCGTGGAGAAGAATGGGACCCTCTCTGTTGACCAATGCCAGCCACGGTCATTGCAGCCCTTGGTGCCTCACATCGATTTGCTGAGCGTAATTCTCAGAGGCTTTTGCCGGAATTCAGAAAGCTGGAGTGGATGACGCCGGCAGAAGAACACCAAACAGTGACCATGATATTTTTTTGATGCAACTTTGGCTTTGGGAAGTGCTTTGGAGCTTCCTCCCGACTGAGCTGGTCATCACTGGTTGTCGTATAAAATCCACGTTTCGTTGCAAGTCACAACCCAATTGAGAAACGGTTCGTTTTGCCTACAAGAAGAGAAGATGACACTTCGAAAGGACGATTTTTTTTATTTTCTGTCAGCTCATGACGCACCCACTTATTGAGCTTTTTCACCTTCCAATTTACTTCAAATGCCAAATGACTGTAGAATGGTCGACGTTGAGGTCTTCAACAACTTCTCATGTAGTTGTAAGATAACCAATGACAATTGGCTGTTGTGAACTTCTGATGGTGGGCATCTACATACCTCATCTTCAAGGCTCTCCTCTCCTTTGCAAAACTTCTTGAACCACCACTGCACTGTACGTTTGTTAGCAGTCCCTGGGCCAAATGTGTTATTAATGCTGCAAGTTAATGCTGCAAGTTGCAGTGGATGCTTTGTGACCCATTTTTGTTGTTGCTGTAGTTGGTTTTTTAATTTTTTTTTAATTTCAGCATATTATGGGGACCCATTTTGAACTCAAATAAGAAAATCGCTCAAATTTGTTTTCTGTCTAACATCATTTCTATAGCCTAAAATAAATACAAAATAACCAGCAAGTAATAAGTCATTAACAAAAAAACATAAAGTGAGAAATTTGCATTAAAATGATATATAACATAGCCACATTTAAGAATGTATTCCACTTATCAAATAGCAAATTTCAACAATGCTAAAACCACAATTACTTTTACACCAACCTAATAGGAATGAATAAAGTGTGGAAAAGGGAAACCATTAACTAACAAGCTAATAAAGGGAAAAAATAGAAAAACATAATTAATGCCAAAGTAGTCAAAAGAATGAGCATAGGCCAGATAGGACAAATAGAAAACAAATATAGTCACCCTGCTTTGCCATCAAATATTGATTTTATTCCTTGTATCTAACTGTATGTTTGTACACTTTTGACCCACTTCTCTTTGTCCTCCTCCCTTTCCCATGAGATACACTCTAAATATAAAAGCACAGGAATTTTGAATGGGAATGGTTAGAAAAATATATATTATGAAAATACTAGCCAAAAGAAAACTACTGTAGGCATAAAAAAAATCAGAGAAAATAGTCCTGAAGCAATTAAAAAGGAAAACTAGAGTTAAAGAGGAAAATATTATAATAAAAGGTCAGTAATATAATTATTTAACTATCGTAAACGTATATGCCCTAAAAATGTAGTCTCAAAGTATGAGGACAAATTTGACAGAATTAAAAGCCAATTTAGAGAAATCTACAATCACAGTAAAAGAGTTTAGCACTCCTCTCTCAATAACTCATAGACTACCCCCCAAAAATCACTGAGGATACTGATGCTTTTAAAAAGCATAAGTAATAAACTTAATGTAATTGAGATTTTTGTAACAATATACTTAACACCCACAGAATACACATTCCTTTTAAGTTCACATGAAACATTTGCCCAAATATATGTTGAAAAAAACTTTTAGGAAACAAAGAACATTAATTGTATTTCAAACTTTTCTAGAAAATAGAAACAGAGGAAATACTTCCCAACCAAATGTAGACCAGCATAACTTTGATACCAAAGCCTGGAGAGATCGCTATACAGGAGAAAAAATTTACCAGCCCAACTTCTTCTTGAACGCAAATGCAAAAATTCTAAACAAAATATTAGTAAATCAAATCCAGTGATAGGTAAAAAAGATAACGCATTATAGTTAAGTTGGTTCATTCTAGAAATACAAGGCTTAATGTTTGAAAATCAATGTCAGTTGAATTAAATGGTATTTGATAAAAATCTAAATCACATATAGAATCAGCAGCAGCAGCTGCAGCATCTTAACCACTAACAAGCTAAGGAGGGTAACTTTCTTAATCCATAAAGAGTTTTTATAAGAAATCTATAGGAAACATCTTGTTTGGTGGGGAAATACTGTAAGCTTTCATCCTGAGACCAGTAAATAGAAAAGGATGTTTGCTAACATTGCCATCATTCGACATTTTACTGGAAGTAGTGAATAGGACAATAAGGCAAGAAAAATAAATAATAAAAACAGGAAAAAAAGAGAAAACTGTCATTATTCTCAGTTGACATGATTGTGTTTATATTATAGAATATTTAAAAGACTTGACAATCTATTAAAATTAATAAGTAATTTCAGCAAAGTGGCTGAATGCAAGGTCAATATACAAAAATAAAATGTATTTCTATATACTGTTGAACATAATATCAGAAAAAATCAAATACACAGGAATAAATCTTACCAAAAATGTATAAGACCACTATGAAGAAAAGTCTTCATGGTTTTTTGCTAATGCAGATATTCTGAGAAGCTTTGTATATTTTATTTTTGTCAGTACTATCAGAAAGATAGTACTGGTCTTTCCTTTATACAAGTCATTATGTAATAGTATTTTCCATATTTAAAGTTTGTTACGAACAAATTCTATACAGTGAGAAAACTAGGCTTCAATCCACTCACCTCTTCAAAAATCAAGTAAATTAAATTTAATTTTAAAAAACATAAGAAAGAAATTTACACCAGAAAGTGAGTTAGAAAGGCTTTGCACATAAAAGATAAGTGTATTTTTAAAGTGTTTAAACTGTTTGCAAGAGCTAGTTATTTTATTAAACATAAAAACAATTTTTTTCCTGAAAATAAATAACTGACTGTATGAGGAAAATTTCAAGGAAGAAATAGTTTAATTCTATTGAATATTTGAGATTTGAGAGGCAAAAGAGTCTGTGAAATAGTTGTAAATTTTACAATTATATTAATGCTATCTACACATCAACTAAAACACATTAATCCTGACATTTCTAGAAACATGCTCAGCAGAATGTTTCAAAAAAGGAGTTTCTGATCCTAACAAAATAATGTTGAATTTTTAAAGGCTTCTTTTTGAGTAAGGTATGACTATACTTAGGAAAGCAATTCAGATGTGAATAATTGTGTTCTGTATTTATAATAGCTTCATTTTCATAGCCATTGATGCAATTTTCATGAGTTCATAATTCAGTAATGCAATGAAATTTGGAGACTCTCAATGAATTATGTTTGACAGAAAAAAAATGAAGAAAATATATAAAATAGATTTTGTCTCCTGACTGAATCTAGAAAAATATTGTACTATTGAACATCAAAACATTTAATTAAGTCTTAGAGTTCAGGTATGTGGTAATACCATTCACATTTTAATTTTCTAGCAACACATTAAAATCATTAGAAATAAATTACTATACCAGCTATTATGAGAAGGCATTTAGTCAAAGAAACTTAAAGTTGATTTAGATACAATAAATGCATTCTTACACATATATTTGAATTATTTAGTAATGAAATGTCTACAGTTGATGCCATTTTTTGTCACCACAGCCTGGATCTACTGTAGAAATCTTCCCTGCTTTGGGCCATTCTTAAAGCAGGAATGGTATTCCCAAGTATGGACTATGCAGTCTAGAACCTAAAGAGGTTTACCAAGTCATTCTTCCTAGTGGTGGGAACTACTAGAAGCAATAATTTATCTTTTACTTTGGAGTTGATGTCTCATTATGCCTCCATTTATTACAGTTCTAAAAAAATTCACTGTTGTGGTAAGCCACTGAAACTTATAGGGTTTATCTCCCACCATCACATCCTTGTTTATTTCTCATGGGCCTAAATTAAGTGCTGCAAAAAGTTAACTAGGCTCCATTAACATATCTTATATGTAATATTACCAGGAGTACAATGATCAGAGTATATACCTCATGATCAGGATTTTCGTTTGTTTTGTTTTTGTAGAGACGGGGTCTTGGTATTTTGCTCAGGTTGGTCTTGAACTCCTGGCCTCAAGTGATCCTTCTGCCTCAGCCTCTCAAAGTGTTAGAATTACAAGAGTGAGACACATGATCAATTTTTAAGAAATATAAATAGAACTTTGAAAAAATAATGATCATACAGGTAGACGCAGAAAAATAGGGATAATATCTGCGTGCTCCATGGTTATTTGATATAAGGTCTTTTGTAACATAATTATTTTTTAAATTATGTAATTATAGCATTTTTAGAGAATCTGTTTTATATCATATGTCTTCTATAGTTATAATTTATATCCCATCCATTTACAAAAAAAGGGTTTAAGGCAGTGCATATATACGGTATATAGTACAAAAGCAGTTAAGGATAACTTTATGCCATTAAAAATTCCATCACCTTGGCTGAGCATGGTGGCTCATGCCTGCAATCCTAGCACTCTGGGAGGCCAAAGCGGAAGGATCTCACAAGCTCAGGAGTTCGAGATCAGCCTGAATAAGAACGAGACCCTGTCTCTACCAAAAATAGAAAAAATTAGCTAGGTGTGGTGGCTCACATCTGTAGTCCCAGCTACTTGGGAGGCTGAGGCAGGAGGATCACTTGAGTCCAGGACTTTGAGGTTGCAGTGAGCTATGATGATGCTACTGCACTCTACCCAGAGTGCAACAGAGTGAGACTCTGTCTCAAAAAAAAAAAAAAAAAAAGTCTATCACTTTTCTGTCATGGAGCACTGAGAAGAATGCAGTATCACCTCTGTTGTATTTTTGCCAAAAATACACAATCTCAATTTAATGAGAAGGAAATATATAACAGCCACAAATTCAGAGACATTCTACAAAATAATTTGTCACTACTCTTTAAAATTATCAAGTCTGTAAATCACAAAGAAAAACTGAGGAACGGTTCCAGTTTAAAGAAGACTAAAGAAAAATGACAACTAGATACAACCTGTGATCCTGTATTGGATCTCAGACTAGAAGCAGGACATTAATAGGGCAATTAGTAAATTTAAATAAGGTTGATTAGATCATAGCTTTATATCAAAGTTAATTCCTAATTTTGGTCATTATATTGTGGTTAAATAAGATATTAACCTCTGATGAATCTGGTTGAAGGGTCAAAGGCACTCTTGTAAATATTCTATGACCACCTTCACACATGTGCAAGCTTGTAGGGCAAATGAAGATGTTAGGGAATTAGTAGGATTCTTCTCTAATGTTATTTGAAAAAACAATCTGTAACTTAATGTTAACAGGATAAACACCTTAGAAACTGGTTTAGCTCCCAAATAGTGTACTAGAAATATTTTAAGACCAGTATTTACATGTTATAGTTGGTACTTACTTCATCAAATGTAAAATCCTCTAAATCTATTTCTTCATATTCTTCTTCAGATTCTTCACTCTTAATAGCCTCTAGAGCTGTTGTCAGTTTTTTTCGCAAAATAAAGCCCTTCCAAACTGCCTAAACAAAAATTTAAAGTATGTTATACAAGGTTATAGATCAAACCCCAAACCAGATTCTCTGTGTTATCCCATTAGGAAGATAAAACATCTTAGACCTTAGTTTAATGGCTCAATAATCTGTTTTTTGAACTTTATGTGACACTTAAAACTGCAAGAGAAATTAAACGACTGCATGTGTCTAAAGTTCTGAATCTCGGGAGACTTTCCTTGTGGTAAGCAGAAAAGAATCTTTAAAACTCCCTCAACTGCACATGTAGGTCAACCAATCAATTATCTGACAATTCCTCCAGGACCCATTCTAAACTAAGGAGAAAGATACAAAGGAAAACCAGTTTTGCCAATTTTCAAATGATTATGTACAAAATTAACTAAAGCACATTCAGGAAAACATGAACATATATAAATGGCTACATTAGAGAGGTAGTATCATGGTTCACAACAATTAACTAATTTCATTTTTAATAAATTAAGCACAAAATAATAGAACTAAAAACATTCGTATTCCTCAATAATCCTGGAGTAGAAAAAGCTTTCCTAACTATAACTCCAGATACAATGCAGCTTTTAAAAAATAAATATCTTTATATAATGGTAGGAAATGAACTTCAGGATATATTAAGTATAAAAACCAAGGGAGAAATGAGTATGTTTTGCATGCTACTGTTTATCTATGAAAAATTATATATAACTAAAACATATATATAGCAAAAACATATATTGAAGTATATACACATATGTAGTCATTTACATTAAAAAACAAAAGTATAAATTATAAGATTAATTTAAAAATGATTACCTATAAAGGCATAAAACAAGGTAGAAGGTATCTTGTAGAAGGTAAACTTCTCTAAATCTACCTTGCTTGGCTCTGACTTTGGAATCATACATATGCTTAAAATAATTGAAAAACAAAGTTCAATATATATAAAATAAAAATAAATACCTAAAAATATATAAAATATGTTTCATGCTGTGGGATAAACACACAAATTATTTTAAAATCACTTTAAATAGATTTATTTCACTATTCCCAGTTGAAATATAATTTTTCAATTTTTCAGTCAAATTGAAAGGCCAATTTGACTGCAAAAGATATTTAAAAACTGCTTTAGTAATCATATTAGAATTTCATTCTGAAAAATATATAGAGAGCAGTGAAATATAAAAAATGGCCAGACCATATATGACTAATAGAAGTCACCTACAACTTCTTCAGCAACCAGCCTAGAAAGCCAAACCATAACTTCTGCAGCAAAGAATCCAGGAAGCTAAATCATCTCTGCCGTAGCAATTAGCTAAGAATGGTCAAGACTTGGTCAATGATCCAGCTTCCCTGTTTTTGCCCCTGCCTCTATCTCAGGATCAACCAGAGAAAGTTACATAGAGTCTACACCAAAGGCAAGTGATAACGGCTGACTCCCTTCTTATAGCATGCTCTGAATAAATAGCCCATTTTTTTCTCATTTGTGTCGTCTTTGTTTATTTCCATTGTACATACATGTGTATACACCCACCCTACACACACACACACACACACACACACACACACACACACACACACGGTATTGAGGAAGTGAGAGAGAGGAGGAAAAAAGCAATTATGTTAATGTCATTAGAAACTGGGATTTTCTATAGAAAAACACAGATGCAAACACATAATCAAATAAGAATCCTATTGTCCTAAATGCAGTTCTAAAATATCTCTATTACCCATATTTTTTTTCTTAAAAAATACATGTTTGCAAGCTAAGTACATTGAAAAAAAACTAAAAATAATGACTATACCAACCAGTAGCAAAAAGTACTCCTAAAGTCCAGATATGGTCTCTATATATCATTCCTGCTAAAGGAACAAAGGATCTTTGGAGAAATGACTGATTCCAGGCCATGGGCAAAATGTATACTAAATAAACCTGGAACATTATGTTATATTAGAAAGCAAGAACAGTTTTAAAGACTACCGGATTGTGTCAAAAAAAGCTAACTTGAAGAGATTACGACTGGCCAAATAAGGGACAATTTGAGCAGCAATAAGAATAATAACTGTAATGAAATTAAACACATTTTAAAAATTTATGCATTCATTACAGCAGTACATATTATAGTGACCTCCAAAGGATGCTAGGAGACATAACTAATTCAAAAATTGTCGAATAAAAAGTATCAAGCATTTAACCTTTCTTTTCAGTATGAACTACACCTCAAAGTAACTAAAGAGTTGATTAGACAAAATTTTTCTCTATAAATATATTTTAGTTAATAAATGAAAAAAGAGTAATAGATATAAAGTATCACCATTTTGCAAACCATTAGTAAAATAATTGATCTAGGCGATATTGATCAACGGCCACTAATATTCCCAAAAGAGAGACACCAGACATTATCCACCTCATCATTATAATACACACCACCACCTATGAAATATTCTTGCTAAAAAACAAAACCTGAATGAGGTCAAACTTAGTTTAGATTGACTTAGTTAAATCTTAGTCAGATCTTACTGCCAATTTACAGAAGACAAGAAACATGTTAAATGACATCATGAAATCCAGAAAGTAGAAACTCCCCAGGACAAATGACCTGGTCTCTTCAACAAATAAACTGCACAAAAAAAACAAGGGGGTTGCTATATATTAAAGGTCTTAAGCAACATAAAGAACCAAAGGCAAAGTAATGACCTCATTTGTATTTTGATCAGTAAAAATATGTAAAGAAATATTTATAAAATGGTAGAGGATATTTGAATATTGATATTTTTTGATATTGAAAAATAATTGCCATTTTTAAGGTTGGCAATGTATTGACATTATATTTAAAACAATAGATCTTATAGACATTCATACTAAAATATTTATGAAAGAAAGGAACAATTTATTTCAAATAATCTAGTGATCAGGAGGGAGACATGAATTAGTTATAAGAGTCAGTATTGGCAAATAGGTTCAACTCGTGTTGAAGGTGAGTATATGGGTACTCGGAGCTTTTCTATATGTTTGAAATAGTCTATAATAAAACATTTAGAAATTCACAGATAGTGTTAACTTTTATTTTTTCTTACAATCCACATAATCATGTGAAGTCAGAAATCAAGTTTTACTGCTTAAAAAAATTAGGTGCCCTTTCAAGCTTTTTTTCTTGGTTGTTATTCATAATTTCCAACAATTATGAATATGATCACTATTTTTGAAGCAAATGCAAAGGAACAGTATTCTGTCACACAGTGCATCATATATTAAATACAAACCAAGGCACAGTAAAAAAAGTAGCATTGATTTTAAAATTTATTGAGTATCTCTTATACGCTATGCACAGATGATAGAGCAGGGACTAAAACAGACAAAAATCTCTATGCATAGACTTTCCATTCTAATGGAAATAGAGATTGAAAGTAAAATAAATAAGAAAAATATATTATATTGTATGTTAAATAAATTCTATGTACAAGAATAAATTAGTGACAGGGGATGGGGAGCATTGGTGAGGGATTGCTATTTTAAGTAGGGTATCTCCAGAACCATCCACTGTGCAGTTAACACCTGAATATATATGCATAATGCATTGTATGGGCCACCAACCTAAGGGTAAAATCTGCAAGGAAAACTTAATAGCCTAATTGCTATTCCTTATATTTTTTCTCTGGCTCAAAATTAGAGGAGCAAGGTTATTGCAGTGGCCCACATCTGCTGTGTTCTATGCATTCTCTGACTCTCATTCTGGGGCCAACTGGTCTTCCACTATTCAGGTAAATCAAAAGCTGTGCTGTAGTCTCCACTGCTGCCAACACTCTCAGGCCTGTGGTCCTGGGCAGGAGTTGGAAGATGCTGATACAGGCAGACATATAGTGCCTCAGTACCACTACTGTATCTGGAGCTACGGGGTTTGATTCTCCTTCGTCTAAGGTAATCTTCTCGTCCTCATCTACCAGTCCCCTCCCCTTTATACCAACATAATGACAAGATATCAAGATTAGGTGTAAACCTAGTGAAAACAGGCTAGAAAGAACAACATTTAATTCAATTCTTCAATGATGTGAGCCAAAGGATTGATTCACTGTGGCTCACGATGGTTCCAGCCCAAATCATCAGGGCTAGGATTTCTACAAAGCTCCAGACTATAGCACATAGTGTGTTTTTCTGGTGTGTCAAATAGAGATATATCCCTCGTGAATCTGCTTAGAGTCAGATTCAAGTCCCAGCCATCTCTACACAGTGTATCAGAAATAACAGTAATGAATACGTGTTGGTAAGTCATGTTCAGGTTATTCTTCTAATTTACTAATTTGTCAAAGTCACAATTTTTCTCCCAGTAATCCATCTATGATTAATTTATCTCTCTTTTTTCTCACACATTGAAATCAATTCTCTGGACTGGCAATTCTCTCTCTGTTGGACACATCTGACATCTTTTTTTCTCTCGAACTACCATCAACTCCCACCTGCCCCCACCCCGAACATACTATATATTTGTTCCTTGTTAAAATCTCACACATCTCTCACCGTGTTACTCCTATATTCTCTTAACGTTAACATCATAGTTCTTGTGGTAGTCTAGTTGCATTGTAACATTATTATTCTAGTAACATACATATTTACATTGAGTTTTGCTATTTCTCAATATGTATCTCACATTCTTTAAGTTGAGGTAAAGCAAGTGCTGTAACAAATAGATTCAAAAATGCACAATAACTCAAAAACTATAGTTTATTTCTTGATCACATAACAAACACTGAGAGAGTAAACAAGTCAAAGAGGACAGCGCTTTAACATGAAATCAATCGGGTATCCAGAGTTTGCAGACTCTTTAATCTCAACAAGCATGTCCCAAAAGCTATCTCCGTTTCATCCAACCAGAAAGGGAAAAGAATATCAAGCAGTGTCTGTGGGAGGTTTTGTGGGGCCTACATGGAAGTGGCACACGTATCTTCCACTCACGTTCTACTGAGCAGAACTCATAAAGAAGGCCACAATCAACTGCAAGGGAAGCTGAGAGATTTAGTCTGACTATATGCCAGAAACAGTAGAATGTCGGTTTTGGTGAGCAGAGAGGTGTCCAGCATATCCTTCATGAAATTTCCTTTTCAATCTTCTAAAGCCAGGCTCTTTCTGCTGTATCATGCTCTGCTCCCTAGGATGTTTAGGCAGTCTAGAATTCATATTTTAAAATTAATCATTTAAGAAACTGATTGCTCCCAGCAGTAGAGACAATGAAGTTGAGTTCACTTCAATGATTCTAAATATTATGATGCACAACAAAGGAAACTTATCCTAAGCTACAAAAAAGAGCTAAATTATGCTTTATTTTGTTACAGATACAAAAAGCTCAACGAAAGGACATCCAAAAGAGATATCAGTCACTGAACTAGACTGTTTCATAAGATAATGAACTTATTTTTGAGAAGAATGAAGCAAAAGCTGAATAGTCATTTACTATCAATGCTGAAAAAATGTATTGCTTATCCAATGATAGCAGGAGGGAGTTTGGAGTGTAAGGCATCTACATTCCTTATGTGGCAGAATAACATCTGGAGATAGAAATCAAAGTTTCTTTCTTTTTCTCAGAGTTTCCTTGAATCAATTGCCCTCTCCTCACTCCAACAACCATCAGGCAGCTGTAACAGTTTTGTCTATGCAATATAAAGACAAATTAGGTAAAATGAAATACTGGCTATATTCATCAGAAACACTGTCAAAGTAATTCTACTGAAAACTACCATTTTAATAGTGAAATCCAGGAACTAGAGAGAAATGGTGATCTCTTATTTTCTTAACTTTAAGGCTATTTACTCTTCCACTTGCATGTGCCAAACATCTTAGAGACATTCCTGACTCCTCCCTATCTCTCATGCACCATAGCCCCATGAACTGATAATATTGTCAACTATACCTCCAAAGTATATATACAGACCATTAGGATAAATCAGTATATATTCTGGAATGTGATCTTCTTACCACCTGCACTGCTAATTTCCTGGTCTATGCCACCACTATTTCCTGTCTGGATTATTGCAATAGCCTCATAACTGATTCTGCTGCTTCTACCCCTCCCTTCCAACAATATAATTGCAACATAAAACAAATTTGACCATGTTAAATTTACCAGTCTGCTTTTCAAATTCCTCCAATGTCTTCCCATATCGTTAGGAGTAAAAGCCAAAATCTTTACAACGACCTATGATTTGTTTTATTCTTCTCCCCTTCACTCTCCAGTCACACTGGCATCTTGCTTTTCCTTAAACACTTGCTTGGTATGTTACTAAATCATGGCCTTTGGATCCGATACTCCTTTTCCTGGAATATTCTCTCCCTAAATATCCAATGGCTTAGTTTCTCACTCCAAAGTCATACTTTCTGGTCTTCTATATCCATCCTATTTAAAATGATAAATGTCCCTTTGATGTTCCCATATCAACTTTTTTTCTGATTTATAAATTCCTCCTTAGTGTTTTATCTAACACATTACCTGCATATTCTAACATAATGTAAGCTAGTAAGATTTTGTGTCAAATACTTGCTGAATGAATAAATAAAGGGAAATGCTAAATTTTTGTTTAATTACTATCATTCAATTCAGGTATAATACCATGAATTTCTACAGACCTTATTTTATGTAATTATTTAGTCTATGTTTGCCTCCTCTACCAGAATGTAAACTCCATGAAGGCAGAAATCTTATCTATTTTGTTTGAAGTTTTATTTCCTGAGCCTGGAACAGTACCTGATAAATCATAGATTCTAAAAATAAATTGATGAGTGAATAAATACAAAGATAAATGTGATTAATTTGAACTTCATTTCAAAATCTAGTCTTGGTGAGGTTGAGTCAAGTCTATTAATTACTTGCTTTCTGAATTTTTAAATGAAATGGTATTTGAAGGACTTTACCAATTATTTTGGTAGACATACTTTTAGAAATAGCTATCAATTAGGCCATGTAAGACTTGCTTTGGCTAATCAAATGTTAGAATTAATAGATGTAACAAATGACACATCTGATGAAAAATTTTAAATATAGTTGTGTGGTTCAGCTTGATACTCAGTCATTAAGACAGTGTTTCTGATTTAAGAACTATTCCTTCAATCTAAATACTAAGAGGAGTCACACCAAATGGCAGCTAATCTGCCACCCACATGTCATATGAGTAAGAAATAAATCCATAAATTTTTAAATCACCGAGATTTGGAGGATATTTTTTGTACAAAATAACTTATGAAAATGATGAACATATTTTACATGCTTATGTTACTAAAAGATTGAAATTAACCTGAATAAGAATAGCAGACTTCTCCTTCCGTTCTTGGATAGTCACAATATTTTCTCTTTTTTCATTCTTTAAAATAGTCTGATTCTTGATGCAGGAATTTGGCAGGGGTCCTGCTGCAGCAGTATGTAGCCTTGCAAAGAAATGAATCTGTCTGCGCACAATGTAACCACGCCAGTGTGACTGGATTACCACAGCTGCCACACTGTTAAAGAAGAGAAAAGAAAACACTTTTATTGTCTGTAAATACACAGTTGCAGATAAGAGTTCCTCATAAGTTATATTTTAAACATGGGCCACATAGAGAGTGTCATTTAAAAATAATTTAAAAATTTTTTTTAAATTTTTTCTTCTATAGTCATAGAAGTCATGTAAAAATTTTTTCTACTATAGTCATAGAAGTAAAAAAAGTACTGAAATCTTCAAATTTGAAGGAGAGAAATGGGCCAGCAGTTTAGAGAAAGATGAGAGTATAAGGGATTTTTGTTTGTTTTTATTAAGGTAGGAGCTATTACAGAGATTAGCTACTGTGATTTTCTGACTTCTGCGTTATTCAGCATCAGTCATTGTAAGAGAAACTGAATCTGACCATTTTTTTTCTTGTATGTGCTTGACAATGAGGTCAAAAGTAAAAAGAACAAAAAGGTGACAGGCCAAAGTAAAAACCACTCTTTGCTGATTCAACAAACAAAGTCAGCCATTAGTTTTCTAAAACGGTTTAATTGTTGTAAGGGAATTTATATGATTAATCACAGAAAATATCACCCTACCTTATAGAGTTGTTATGCCGAAAATTATAACACAAACATTCAAATACTTGCACAATTATTTAATGCTTACTAAATGTTTACCAGATTAATAAGCAAATAAATAGCACATTCATGGGTATATTTTAAAAAATAAAATTACCAGATAATTCATAAAGTATTCTTAAATTATTTTTAGAATATAGTATTATATTTTTTCTTTAAATGTCATTTAAATAATTTAGAAATTGAAAGGCAAAACGTAATTTCACATTTAATCATTTTAAATTAAATAATACTAGAATATAAATCAGAACTTGACAAAATAGAACCAAATTAATCTGCACTATAATAATGTGTATATATCATGAAAACATAATTAAAGGAATTACAGTAGTATAAAATATAATAGTGATTTAAATCCTTTAGCTAGTTATTAATTGGTACCATTGATTAAGATAACTCATCAAAAATAACAAACATTTACTTGTAAAAGAAAAATGATTAATAATGCTTACGTTTTTTCACTACGTTCAATATTTTGGTGATTCTTCAGAAGAGAATTTGTCATTTCTGTTTCCGTAAATGGGATTCTTTTGGTGGGGATGCTGCTTACTTTGCTGTCATCTCTCTTCTGATCTACTAATTTTTCCTGATTTCCTCCTTCCATATCTTCACATGCGGAGAAGCTGCTCAACGGAGAATGACTAGAAACAGAGTTCATCCATTTCTCAGAAATACCTGGTGAGTCCAGTTTTTGTCCATTTGCCTTAGAGTAGGACAGTCTGTTTTGCAGTGTGCTGTCACTGTTTGTAGAGGCTGAATGATTTTGCTGGGCTTCTGACTCATCTCTTTTGATGATATTTACATCCTCATGTTCATGTGCATATCGGCATTCATTACTAAGTGTCATCAATTTCTTAAAATAATCACACACATTTTCTGCAATATCCAAGGTAAATACATCTCTGAACAAATAAATGATGAGAACATTTAATAGTAAGAATTATATCAGTAAATATTAAAACTTGTATAGGTTTTGAAATTTTCACCATATGGCCTAAAATGAACATTAAACTTTACTAATAACATTCATTATAAGTTATTTATCTCTAGTTGTTTATATAAAATTAATCTCATTTCTAACAAAATTTAAAAATATTTGTTTAGTTAATTTAGATCCGTCAGTCCAGACAAAATGTCTGGAAGTTTTAGGACCATTTTTATTTTAGGTATTTTTGGTACAAATGAATGAGAAAAATCCATGCTTTTACTACCATAAACATGAGAAATCATGGCTGCCTAAATTTGGAAAAGTTATTTATGAAATAAAGTTAAAAGTGCTTTCTACATTGACTTTTGCCACACAAAATATTTGTATTGGACTTTTAAACAAAGAACTTCTATTATGGGAAAGTTCTTATTCCCATTTTTCTCTGGAAAACTAATCTATTGCAAAGAGAATTTAAATGCTTTAATACATAAATGGCTATGATTCTCATGAACAATTGTTGGATTTCTATCTTTTGGATATTAAGTCCTATGTAATTAATCACTTTCATATTTGCTAGATTTGAAGCTCTAGATAACAAACCTTATTCTTAGCTATATTTTCTTTATCTTTATTTCCATTTTATTTTTTAAAAATTTTACTTGTTTCTAATTTATATTTTCTGATTATTTAATATATAGCCACAAGATGCCTTTCCCCCCACCACAATACAGAACATAAAAATATAAAAATTTAATCATAACAAAATGAAAATTATAATTATTTCCTAAAATATAGAGACAATTAGATAGTATGTTCACCAATGTAATTATTAGACATTACTATAGGCTCTCCAATATACTTTTGATATTCTGTATGTCATTTGTTTTGATAGCTGGTAATGCAAAAAGTTTCAATTCAATATTAGGATATCAAATTTTCATGATTAAGTGTTGGATTCGCCACCACTTATGGATTAAACATATAACACATAGTCAACTTTCCATTCTCAATACTATAATGAAACTTAAGTCACAATGACAATAAATAGAATCTAAATTTCAACATAAGGGATAGTAAAGGTCACCTTTACATGCAAAGTTGTACATTACTACACACACACAAGGAAATATTAGTTTAGATTTGCATAAAGATAAATGTAAATAACCTTAGTATTTGTTAAAAGTAAACACTATAACAATTGAAATTATTTCTAAAGATGTGAGTCTTTCTAATGAGTAGACTACATTCAAAAATATTCAAGCAGAAAACCAATTTTTACATAGGACAATCATGTATGCAAGTATAAATAGTAATAAACAGATAAATTAAGTAATGAAATTTAGACATTTGGAAGCACATATTATTATTCCAGTTACAATTGAGAATCATCGTAAGTAAAAAAAAATATGAAATCATTCTCCTTTTTCTATTTGCATTTTCTGGAGCAATGCAAATTTAAAAATACAGTTACAGAAATATCAACTACAACTCATTTATTGCCATTGTAGAGCATTCAGAATTCAAGGTGGGGAACAAAAAATTTTCTTTCTTCAAAGTTGATTATAACTGACTCTTAACTTCTGTTCTCTGAATGTGTGCAAGTGTTGACTGCTTTTCTCCACTGTGCTCCCATACTACCTTAATATGTAAATATATGTGTACTACAGGATAATACCTTAATATATAACGTGTGTTATATGTCTTATAAAACTTGCTTTACTCCATTGTAATTGTTCATTTACTTAATTTTCTCTTATGTTAATCTGTTAATGGATTAATTTTATGTTAATCTGTTATTCTTTGAGGATAGTCTTGTCCACAATAAATTTACCACTGATTAATTGATGACTGATGGAATGAATGTTTGTCTCTTGTCTTGAAGCTATCCTCACGCTTTCATTTATCTAACATTTTAACATTTACTGTTTTAAATTATGTTCAAAATACATATTAACATATTTAAAAGAATAACAAATGATGTCTAGAAGTTTTATTAAAAGGTAGAATATCCTCAAAACACAATGTTCTAATCCAAAAATATTATGGTAGTCAGAATATTTTTAAATCATATGTATAAACTATATTATTTATTTTAAATACAACAAGGAAAATATAACAATCTTACCCTTTTCCAGTGATATAGTTTTCAATTAGTAAGTTGAAATCTCGAATCTGGGACTGACAAAGTGTTCGGAAGCGTGCTAATTCTAGTTGATAGTATTCTTCAGTGTGGTTTTCTGAATAAGAGTTTAGTGTATCACCATTGAGGATTCTTAGAGCAGGTAGCATTTTAAGTAGAGAATGCCTATAGAAAACAAGAAAAAAAGTGAATAGTCCTGAGAAGTAGAGTTTATATATAAAATAACCATATACCTATCACATAAATAATATATGCATACAGTGTATATCTCAGAGAATGTGATTGATTTTGTAGATAAAACAATACAGTTAAATTTGTTTTAAAAAATGTGATATGTCATGTATAAAGTAAATTTTAAAGTTCTTGACATACATGTGATTGTTTTCTCCTAAAACATAAACGGGAGATTGAAATTTAGAAACTCAGGCAGGAATTTGGAGTATAAAAAGGCTGCATTATAAAAGGAGTAAAAATGTTAGATACACTCTTTTAAAAAGAAGATAATTAAAATAAAGTTACTGAGAGCTGCTGTTTATTTCAGAAATAGAGGTGAATCTTGATTGTTTCTCTTAGTAAAATATAGGGAGATAAAGGCTAAACAAGAGAGGCAGGAGATTACCCTGTTTTTCATAATCTGGAATATCTAAAGTTGTGCTTTCCCGTGAATCTTGCTAAGGATTATAATAATGAAAATCTTCAAGGTATGTGCAAAAGTGTGTATCAATTTAAAAGATTAATGCTGTAAAAATCCAGGTAGCACAGCAAAAACTTTCCCCTAAGCTCAGCCACTTGGAAGAACTTGACCAAACCTTTTACAAGGAGAGTGTAGGCCTTTTTTCACAAGGCTGCTAATGGTCACAGGGGCAAAGAGGACTTCTTGAATAAAGTCAAACCTCTAGTTAAAAACAAAAAGTTCTTATGAGGACACTACGAAACTATAAAAGACATCAAAGAAAAACTAAATATATGGAGAGACATCTCAGTGGAGAATTTACGGATCGAAAGACTCAATATTATCAAAATGTCAGTTCCGGCCGGGGGCGGTGGCTCACGCCTGTAATCCTAGCACTTTGGGAGGCCAAGGTGGGCGGATCGCTCAAGGTCAGGAGTTTGAAACCAGCCTGACCAAGAGCGAGACCCCGTCTCTACTAAAAAAATACAAAGAAATTAATTGGCCAACTGAAAAAAAAAATTTAAAAAAAATTAGCCGGGCATGGTGGCGCATGCCTATAGTCCCAGCTACTCGGGAGGCTGAGACAGGAGGATCGCTTGAGCCCAGGAGTCTGAGGTTGCTGTGAGCTAGGCTGATGCCACAGCACTCCTGCCTGGGCAACAGAGTGACACTCTGTCTCAAAAAAAAAAAAAAAAAAAAAGTCAGTTCTTCCCATATTGATCTATATATTCAAATAAAGCCCAATCAAAATTCAAGAAAGGTATTTTGTGAATATCAACAAGCTGATTCTAAAGTTTACATAGAGACTCAAAAGAGCCAGAATAGTCAATTTGATACTGAAGAAGAAGGACAAAGTCAAAAGATTGACACTAATTAACTTCAAGACTTAATATGAAGCTATAGTAATCAAGACAATATGATATTGGTGAAAGAATAGACAGATATATATATATATATAAAACAGAGAGCCCAGAAATAGGCCTACATAAATATAGTTAACTGATCTTTCACAAAGGAGCAAAGAGAGTACAACAGAGCAAAGATAATCTTTTCAACCTGTGGTATTAGAGAAAAAGGAATATCTACATGCTAAAACATGAATCTAGAGAGACCCTATACCTTTCACAAGATATTAACTCAAATGAATCATAGAACTGTAAAACTCCTAGAAGACAACATAGCAGAAAACCTAGATACACTTGGGTATAGTGATGACCTTTTAGATAAAACACCAAAGGTATGATCAATAAAAGAAATAATTGATAAGCTAGAGTTTATTAAAATTAAAAACTTATACTCTGTGAAAGACAATGTCAAGAGAATGAGAAGAAAGCCACAGACTGAGAGAAAATATTTGCAAAAGACATATCTGATAAAGGACTGTTATCCAAAATTATAATACAAAGAACAATGAAAAATCAACAATAAGAAAACACACAAACTAATTAAAAATTAGGAAAGAGGCCTGAAAAGATACCTCATTAAAAATATATACAGATAAGAAGTCAGCATAAAAAGATGTTCAACATTATATTCATTAGGGAGTTGCAAGCTGAAATAACAATGAGATACCACTACACTAACCTATTAGAATGGCCAAAACCCACAATACTGACAACAACAAATGCTGGTAAGGATGTAAAGCAACAGAGATTTTCATTCATTGCTAGTGAAAACGCAAAATGATAGAGTCACTTTAGAAGATGTTTGGCAATTTCTTGGAAAACTAAATATACTTTTACCATACGATCCAGCAATAGCTCTCCTTGGTATTTACTCAAATGAATTAAAAACTTATGCCCATGCAAAACCCTGCAGACAGATGTTTATATCAGTTTTATTCATAATTGCCCCAACTTGGAAGCAACCAAGACATCCTTCAGTAGGTGAATGGGTAAATAAACTGTAGTAAAAATAGACAATGGAATATTATTTAATGCTAAAATGAACTATGAAGCCAAGAAAAGACATGGAGGAAACTTAAACACATACTAAGTTAAAGAAGCCCATCTGAAAAGTCTACATACTGTGTGATTTCAACTATGTGACATTCTGAAAAAGGCAAAACTATTGAGACAGTGAGATCACTGATTGCTATGGGTTGGTGGGAGACAGGCATGGATAGGCAGAGTGAAGATTTTTAGGGCAGTAAAACTACTCTTTATGATACTACAACAGTAGATACACGTCATTATACATTTGTCAAAACCCATAGAATATACAACACAAAGAGTAAACCCTAATATAAACTATGAACTTTGGTAACAATAATATGTCAATGTAAGTTCATTGATTGTAACAAGTATATCACTCTGCTGCAGAATGTGTGAGGACAGGATATGTGGGAACTCTCCATATTTTCTGCTCAATTTTGCTGTTAACCTATAACTTCTCTAAAAAATGTTTTTTCTTAATTAAGAAAATGAAAATAACAATCCATAAACAATAAATGAGGATATCAAGGTGAGATTACTAAAATGCTATGTTTAAGAAGAAAAACTCCAGGCAGAACCCCGATATCAGTTATTCCTTCTCCCTAGACTGTAAGATCTCGGCTGACATACTCATCTATACAAACACTGTTGTAAAACATAATTTTAGCACTTTGTTTATGAAAGAAGTGGACCATGAAGGCAAATAGCTAGGAGCAACTAAAGTCATAATGCTTCCCCGTGTATAGTTATAATCTTGGTAGTAAATGAATAAAAATACAATCACAAAAGAGGGATAAATACCCCTCCCTCAATGAAAGCAAAAAGGAACACCAGAGTTTTTATTTACTGAGGAGAGAGGTGGCTATCTCCCAATCCCCTTCTTCTCCCTACCCTGAAAAAAAAAAACACTCTTTTTCCCTTACTGATATTTAAATAAGGAAAGAGGGAAAAGCAATTAGACTTGGTTCTTCAAGGTAATTATCAGATAATTTACAAAGTTAAGACACAGACATTAGCTTAACGTTTGCTAATCAATAGTTTGATAAGGTTAAAAACATTTTAGTCCATACATTTTAAACTTGTTTAGTAGTCTTGAAGCTACCAATGTTTACCAAATCATAAACTATCACATTTACTACAAAGGATTAAGTAAATGACATACATTGTGTTTCTGGTTGGATTTATTTTAAGATCCAGCTCAAAAGCAGAATGTTATATTAAGATAATAGCTATTTATCATAGGGGTGACAAGATAATCAGAGATAATCACCACAGAGGATGATTAAATATAGCATAAAATCTTTGACCACTGTCTTCAAAACACGGAAAGGTTACTCTCTGAAATTAAAGCTGGTAATAATCAAACTACATGAAGAGATCAACTATCCACCCTATCTAATTCTTTATTACATTACTAATGAAGCTACATTGTATTCTAAATCTTCATCAAAGTACTCAGTCAAGTTTTCTCTAAGACACGACTTTAATGTTGAAATCATTTATTTGGTTATAAGTATAAAATGCCAGGTATGAAATAATGATTTTTTTGAGATGTGATAATAAAGGGTATAAGTTAAGAATGTATCTGTTCGCTCAGTGTAAAAGAGAAGATACTCTGAATCTATACCTGGTCCTGTTTCTTTACATTCAATTGCCTAAATTATAGCAGTGTAAACATAAGGCATCAACAACGTGATGGAAATAGCCCTTGAGGATAACCAACAGTTCGTTTTAATTTCTTGGACACCAAGCACATTTCTGAGTGATATCTTGGTCTCCAGAGTGGACGTGACCGACACAAGGAGTAAAGTGTGCCAATATCATGCTTTAGTCTTTGGAACAGGTATATCTTACGAGGAAAATTAATAAAGTAGATTTTCTTATTTTAAGTTGTATCTCTTAGGAGTTATATAAAACAAATTTTTCTTCTCCTAGATTATAATAATTTCTTGTTAAACAGTAACAGTAAGCTGTTGAACTTATGAAACTTTCTACCAGGGAAAGTGATCCTGGACCTACAGTGGTAGTGCAGATGCAAGGATACCTAGGAGTACCCTCTTGAGTAGCCACCTTTCAGATCTCATGTTGGTTGAATGATGAGATGTCAACAAAGACAGACAATACTCAGAATGTTACCATGACAGTCACAGGGTCTAACAAATTGATTCTTTATCTTAGTCACTCTCTAAATCTCTTGAGTCAGGAATTCAAGGGTGGATACTTATGTGTACTTCCCATACTGCAAGGCAGTGTTTCTGAAATGATTGTCCTCAAACTACTGTATCAATGATACCTGGGATGCTTTTGAAAATGCAGAGTCTTCCATCATACTAAAGACCTCTGCTGGTAGGTTGGAAGAATCTGTATTTTTAAAATTAGTCATGTGCCCTAGAGAATAAGAACTACTACATTAAGAAAAAATAAACTGCCACATGTTATGCTAACATTAGAGATGCTCAGGTTTAAACTTGAATGTTAAAAAAACTCAGAAATGCTAATAATTGGCAAATTGTTTTAAATTTTCAAGAAAAAAAGAGCTTAGTTGCAAACTCATAGAATACTCTATATTATATCAATGATATCAGAAGAATTTGCTAAATAAAATAAGAAATGTTGTGGGCCTAGGACAGTTATATGACAACGATTCATTCACTGATTAACTTTTCCATTGGTTTTTACGTAAATGGTATGAAAGTTTCTTATAACAGTATTCCTGAAACACTGAACTTAGAGAATGTATTTCAAATACACAGAGATACTATCCTTCTATCTAGAAATAATTAATGACAAAATGAAGAGCCATTTCAATCGAATAATCTAATATAACCCTAGAGGCAAATATATAGAAATTTATGTAACCAGATTAATGGACACATAAATATATTTTACCACTGCATGTTTATTTAATAAAACAAGTATTTATGCTCCAAACAATAAAACTAATGACAAATAAAGAAACTCAAAGACAATATGGGACATTAGGTTTGTTTCTAGTTCTTGCAACTGTTACTACATGGTGACTGTTGAGATGGAAACTGACACCAGATCAACAAAGGAAAAAATAACGATTTTTTTCATCAAATACTATATTTTGAACATGACTAATAATATAGATATCATTAAGTATAATATTTCAGCTATGGAGAATAATTCTAGAAAATGTGGGAAAACAGGGCTTGAATTTTTATGTTAGAAATATTTTGATGTTGAATTTCAAACATCATTGTTATATAGAAAAGTTCCCAAATGGATTATTTTAGCCAATAATGAGATTTTTGTGAATGTAAAAATTCAGTTTCCTTTGATCTTCAAGACTGTGACAATATCTTCAGATTTGTATAATCAATATCCAGACTGGAGTCACTGTTTTATTTTAAACGTTTTCTTCTTCTTTTTTTGAAGTAAGAGTCCTCAAAACTACATAAGAGAGCAGTTCATGGATTGGCCTTAAGTTCAAAATTCATAAGAGTTTATGATGAATATATTTGAAAGTGCTGTAACAAGCTGATTAATGTTGGAAATGAAGTATAAGAATATTGTGAGATCTCAACGTTAGTTTTTCCAGCTGGGCTCCTCCTAGTCAAGGGCTGAACCAATATTTCATTTAGTGAAAACTTCCTGGTGAATATTCTGTCATTTAGGAAGCCCTATTAATCATTAGTGAATGAAGCAAATTCCCAAAGGAGATTTCAGACTGAGTCTGTGGATTAAGTTTTAAAAAGAGATTTTTTAGCATATCAGCTTTGTCCTTGTTATCACTGGCTAGACATGAAAGAAAGAAGCCAATTGGGAAAATCTATAACTAATCCTTTTGTTGTTATCAAGGGGTTATGTAAAGTTCATTGGAACATGCTGCTTAAAGTTTGAGTTGATCCTTCGATTAACAAATCCATATTTTATAGATTTTTAGATTTTAAACCCTTTAGATAAATGAATCTGTTCTTAAAATAATAAAAGCTATATTGGGCCAACTGATCTAAGTGAAATTTGACAGGTAAGATTTTCAAGTTGGGATTACTCTAACCCAGAAAAGTTCATTTAAACATAGAAATTATAATAGCCAAATAATTGTTCATATCTATAATATAAATACTACCTATTTGCTTTCATTATTATTTCTCATTAGTTTCTTTTGTAAAGTACATATACTTAGAGCATTAAACTATGAATATTTACCTTAATAAATTTATAATAGGTTTATATCAATTTATTTTACCACAAGCATAATTTATTCAATAAAATAAATGTTTATGTCCTGGGCAAATCAAATAGTGAAAAATAAATAAGTTCAAAGATTATTTGAGACATTAGGTTTGTTTCTAGTTGTTGCAACTGGCAACACAGCAGTGTTTGGATGGAAAGTAACACCAATGGCAACAATAAGAGAATTCATATTCTATTTGCCCAACACCTAACAGAAAACCATAGCCCCTAAAGAGTTTACTCTGAATAATGAGCAAAATTAATAATTTTTACTTGTCATCATAGACTTGGCCCACATAGTCACTAATTAATATTAAGATACCGATTGGTTTGATTTCCTGACTCTTCCACTTGCTAACTATATATACTTGGAAAAGTTATTTAGCCTTTTTGTGATTCAGTTTCCTCAACTACAACATGAAGATACTAGGTTACATAAATATTCCATTAGATATATTGTGATGATTAAATGAAAACAGTGTTGGCCACAAAGTAAATGCTATATTAGTGTTTGTGATCATCATTTTTCATGGTTATCATTTCTCTGCATACATTTTATATACCTAACATCATTACAAAAATGTCTTGAAATTATGGGTTACATTGCAATTTCCTTTATAATGTTCAACATTTTAGAATACTAACTGCATACAGTAGGAGTCCACTAAATACTTGGTGATTAAATAAAAACACATATATAGTTTGGTTAACATAGTAATGGAAAATAGATTTTTTAGTGTGCTTACTATATTCTAGGATTTTTTTCTAAAAATTGTATTATACCTTTCAATTATCAAAACCATCTCTTGAGTTTCTTTGGAGATGGTTTTGATAATTTAAAGGTATAATACAATTTTTAGAAAAAAATCCTAGAATATAGTGAGCACACTAAAAAATCTATTTTCCATTACTATGTTAACCAAACTGCACCCGAATGTTTATGGCAGCACAATTCACTATCGCTAGGTCATGGAAACAATCCAAGTGCCTGTCAATTCATGAGTGGATTGTTAAAATCTGGTATATGTTCACAATGGAATATTACTCAATTTTAAGGAATGACAGTGAGTTAGCACCTCTTATATTATCCTGGATTAAGCTTGAACCCATTATTCGAAGTGAGGTGACACAAGACCTGAAGAATGGGCCCGACTTGTACTTGCCATCAAATTGGTATTGACTGATTGACACTATGGTGCTTAAATGGTGGTAGTGTTCACTGGTGATTTTGGGGGTGGGGAGTGGACCCACATCCGGGGGATTTGGTGAGCACTGTGAATGGGAGGGGCATGCTTGAAGTGTATTTGGGGATTGGGTATTAGGGGTCTCAATGGGGGGTGGGAAATCCTCTAAAACTGATTTATGTGAATAGCTGTACAAATTGGTAAATTTACTAATAACCATTTAATTGTACACTTAAAATGGAATAAAGACATGATATGTAAATTATACTTCAATAAAGACAAAAAAAATGAAAAAATAAAAACTTGGAGGCACTGATCCCTTTTAAAATGAGGTTATT
>CAUYRT010024092.1:0-75225 GCA_963574885.1 Lepilemur ruficaudatus | reverse complement strand
TGGCCAACTAAAAACATATAGAAAAAATTAGCCGGGCATAGTGGCGCATGCCTGTAGTCCCAGCTACTTGGGAGGCTGAGGCAGAAGGATTGCTTGAGCCCAGGAGTTTGAGGTTGCTGTGAGCTAGGCTGATGCCATGGCACTCACCCTAGCCTGGGCAACACAGTGAGACTCTGTCTCAAAAAAAAAAAAAAAAAAAAAATTTGAAGAGTATGGGTATTGCAGCTGTTGAACTGTTATTTAAACATTATTTCTCACACTGTGCCTAATGGATTTAATTATGGTTCACACATTTGTTTCTTTATCCTCTCTTCATATGGAGAACTATACAGATACATTGTAAACTACCATGAGAACGTGTTATTAGGCTGTCTCTGCTGAGGAAGGTATTTTCGAATTATGTTGTAAAAGTCCCTTGCAAATAAAGTCCCTTAACCCACTGGCTTTCTCTGGTAGTTCACTAATCATAGTTACTCACCTAGATTAAGTACAGCAGTAAGCCAGTATATCCAAACTAAATGACCTTATTGTGACTGGACCCAAAGATTGGTGATAGTGACTAGTCTAAATTCATTTAACATTGAGAAAAACCAATCAAAAATATTTCTTCAACTCTTACTCAGCCCATACTTACTAGGGAGCTCATACTTTAATTGAGGAGCTCATACTTTAATTGAGGACACTAAACCATCACAAATTGAGTAAATTTTAATAAAAGTCAGAATCTGACTTTTAGTACCTTAGTCGTTTTAGGGAGATGAATTGGAGAAAAAAGATCTGGAATCAGATTTGAAGAATAGCTGGGTTGAATGTGAGAAAATAACATGAGCAAAGTAATAAGCAGGTGGGAGTGAGCTGAAAAGGTATATATGGGGTAGCTGTGGGAAAGCCAACCTACTTAAGCGATATCGTTTCATATTTGAAAGTATTAGGTAATAGGATGGAAAAATAGGACTGATCAGAGTGCAGAGGGCCTTGAATGATACAAAGTACAGTTTGATTTTGACGAAGTGAGCAGTCATTAGATTTTTTAAAATATTTTTTTATTTATAATGCAATGCCTTTCAGACTTCAGACAAAATTTAAAAGATACAAAAAGGCATTCTATGAAAAGTAATTATCCCTTTTAGTAGACCCTAACAAACTGATATAAAAATGTATATGAAGAGCAAAAATCCAAGAATAGCTGAGCAATTCCTGAAGGAGAAGCACAGGGAAGGGAGAGGGAGAGAGAAGGCAACTTTCCCTAGCATAACAAAACTTACTATAAATGTATAGTAATTAAGATAGTTTGGTGTTGATACAGGGGTAGAAAATTGAAAAAATAGCCTAGAAATAGTCCATGCATTTGAATACTTGATTTATGACAAAAATGGGTATTGCGGATCCTTGGGGCAACAGTGCTGGGATGATTAGTTATCTATATGGAAAAAAATGGATACCTACCTCATGCCATACCAAAAAAATATCAATTTTTAGGGCAAAATTATAAAATTTAGAAGAAAATATAGGACTTTTCTAACCTTAAAAAGGAAGAATCTCTTTTTTTTTTTTTTTTGAGACAGTCTTGCTCTGTTACCTGGGCTAGTGTGCCGTGGCGTCAGCCTAGCTCACAGCAACCTCAAACTCCTGGGCTCAAGTGGTCCTCCTGTCTCAGCCTCCCAAGTAGCTGGGACTACAGGCATGCACCACCATGCCCGGCTAATTATTTCTATATATTTTTAGTTGTCCTTCGAATTTCTTTCTATTTTAGTAGAGATGGGGTCTCGCTCTTGCTCAGGCTGGTTTTGAATTCCTGACCTTGAGCGATCCTCCCGCCTTGGCCTCCCAGAGTGCTAGGATTACAGGCTTGAGCCACCATGCCCGGCCAAGAATCTCTTTTTTTTTTTTTTTTTTTTTTAAGGAAGAATCTCTTAAGTTACGAAAAGCCCTTATCAAAAGATTGATAAATTTGTGTACATTACAATTAAGAACATCTCTTCAGTAAAAGACATCATACAGAAAGTGACAAGATAAGCCACAAACTGAGAGGTTTGAAGTGCCTATAACCAACAAAGAACTAGTTATTTGGAATAATTCAAGAACTCCTATGAATCAATAAGTTAAAAAGGATAACTTAATTGAAAACTGAGCAATAAAATTAGCTCGGCATGGTGGCACATACCTGTAGTCCCAGCTACTCTGGAGGTTGAGACAGGAGGATCACTTGAGCCCAAGAGTTTGAGGCTGCAGTGAGCTATGATGATGCCCCTGCACTGTAGCCAGGATGACAGAGAAAGACCTTGTCTCACACAAGCAAAAAAAAAAAAAGAAGAAGAAGAAAAGAAAACTGAGCAATAGAAACAAACAGGCATTTCACAGAAGAGAAAACATGAATGGCCAGTAGACATAATAAGACAAGCTTAATCCCTGTAGTAATCAGTAAAATGTAAATCAAAACCAATGTGATGCCATTTTACACTTGACTAGATCGTAAAAATTAGGAAGTCTGAAAAAGTGTTGGAAGCAATGTGTTTAACATGTTGCTGATAGGAGTGGTAAAGTGGCACAACCATAGTGGAGAACACTTTGCTGTAATTCTGCAATACTCCATTTCAGTATTACTCCATGGAATAGTTCTTCAAATACTCCATTTCTGGGTCTTTCCTGGATAATTTCTTGCACATGTGTACCAGAAGACACATATTAAAATATTCTTAGCAGCACTGTTCAGAGTAGCAAAAGCCTACAAATAATCCAATTGACTGGTGCTTTGGTTTGAATGTTTGTGTCCCCACCAAGATTCATATGTTGAAATCCTAGCCCCCAAGGTAATGGTATTAGGAGGTGGGGACATTTGTTGGGGGATTAGGTCATGATGGTGGAGCACTAATGATTGAGATCAATGTCCCAGAAAGCTAGCCTGTCCCTCCTTTCCACCATGTGAGGTCATGATGAAAAGACAGCCATCTGTGAATTAAAAGTGGACCGTCACCAGACAGTTTAATCTTGGACTTTTCAGCCTCCAGAACTGTAGAAATAAATTTCTGTTGATCTAAGCTACCCAGTCTATAGTGTCCTGTTACAGCAGCCTGAACAAACTAAGACATCTGGTGACAGAAAAATGGATAAATTCATTGTAGTATTGTCACATGGTAGGATATTATACAGCAGTGATATTGAATGAACTACAGCTACCTTTAAAAATGGATGAATCCTAAGGAACATAATATGTGAAAATTGTACATTACAGAAGATTATTTACAGTATATCATTTTATAAAGCTCAAAAATAAGCAAAACCAACTAATATCTGGTTTAGCCTTATATATGTGATAAAATCTTAAAAATCTATGGGAATGATAAACATTAAAATCAGATAAGGGTTACTTTTAGGGTGGGAAATGAGCGTGAGGCAGGAAAAGAATATAAGGGTAGATATAGTATTGGTAAACTTCTGGTTTGTGAAAGGGGCTTGGTATTGTTTGTTTTTAAATTCATTTGTACATATTCTTTTGTGTGCATGAAATATAACCTTAAAAATATCATTTGGAGAAACATGAACACCTCCTCACTGAACTACCCATTTTCCTTCTGCAGAGGCTTGTTAAATAAATTATTGATCTTCCATACAATGAAGTATAATGCAGCTATTAAAAACCAATGAAGATGGCGGGAAGGGGTTTGGGGAGTTGGCTCCCACCTGTAATCCCAGCACTTTGTGAGACTGAGGCAGGAGAATGACTTAAGTACAAAAAATTATTAAAAATTAGCTGGGCATGGTGGCATGGGCCTATAGTTCTAGCTGCTTGGAAGGCTGAGGCATGAGGATTATGTGAGCCTAGGAGTTCAAGTCTACAGTGAGCTATGATCATGCCAGTGTACTCCAGTGTGGGCAGCAGAGCAAGACCCTGTCTCTTAAGACAAAACAAAACAAAACAAAACAAAACACAGTGAAGCAGCTCCAAATGTTCTGAAATGGAATGATCACTGGGTTATATTGTTAAGAGAAAAAAAATCCATGTGGAATGCTATAATTTGCATGAAAACACGTATGCACACATATATTTGTGTATACCTGTATCAGCTATCTCTGTAAGATTACCAAGAAACTGGCAATCATAAATTCTCGACTCGATATGACTTAAAGAAGCCATATTTTTAGAAAAGCTGGTCCAGCCATGTGTAGGAAATGAGGTGGCAGCTGCACAGGTGGCAGGGTTGGGGCAGGGCAAGAGAGGGACATTCAGTAACAAAACCAGGGAAAACAGCTAGAAAATCATCCCAGGAATACAGCCATGAGGGAACAGGGATCTGGAAAAGGTGATGGCAGTGGGTCTAAGAGGTAGAGTGTAAGAAAGTTAAATATGTATTTTGATGCTGTAAATGATTAAAGAGTTCAGTCTGCCTAATTATTGCTACCGAAACCCAATAGTCTATAATGTCATATAAAACTACATTTCTAATCAATCTATTAAATGCAATTTAATTATTAATGGCCTGTTAAATTCAAAGCGTGGTCATAATGTCACAACACAGATGGTCTTCACAAGGTCTTGTGGAAACTCCTTTTGCATTAAAACCACAAAAGGAGAAATCTCTATAAAATCTTAAATTCTTCCTAATTTGCTCTACATTAACAACTTTTTGACCTTTCATCCTGAGAAGGACTTAATTGGTAAGTCTTTGGTGGAATTATAAAAATGTTTGCCTCCTAATGTGTCCTAAGTAGCAAAACAAAAAATATCTTCCTAACTGGATATTGTAAGTAAAAAGTACCTGTAAGACATAAAGTAGATATTATAGGATTTATTCTCTTCACATCTATCATTAAATTTAATAAAAATATGTCTTAGTCTGTTTGGGCTGCTATAACAAAATAGCATTGACTAGGTAGTTTATAAAGAATAGAAATTTATTTCTCGCAGTTCTGGAGACTGGGAAGTCCAAGATCTACGTGCCAGCAGATGCAGTGTCTGTTGAAGGCATACTCTCTGCTTCAAAAATAGTGCCTCCTTGCTGCATCTGCACATGGCAGAAGTGGAAGGGGGTGATATGCTCCCTCCGGCCTCTTTTATAAAGGTACTAATCTCATTCGTGAGGGTAGAGACTTCTTGACCTAATCATCTCCCTAAAGCCACACCTCTTAATACCACATTGGGGATTAAGTTTCAGCATATGAATTTTGGGAGGACACATTCAGACTATAGAATGCTATAAACTTTTTCTTCTATCCAATTATATTATGGTACACATTTTTGCATATTTATGGTATTGGATTGTTTATTTTTCTAGAGCTTTCCCATCAATATTGACATTATCATGTTCTTATTGATTTTTTTTTTTTTTGAGGCAGTCTTACTGTGTCGCCTGGGCTAGAATGCAGTGGCATCATCATAGCTCATTGCAACCTCAAACTCCTGGGTTTAAGTGATCCTCCTACCTCAGCCTCCTGAGCAGCTGGAATTATAGGTACACACCCCAACGCCTGGCTAATTTTTTTATTTTTTGTAGAGATGGGGTCTCGGTCTTGCTCAGGCAGTTCTCAAACTCTTGGCCTTAAGCGATCCTCCTGCTTCAGCCTCCTGAAGTGCTTGGATTACAGGCGTGAGCTTCCATGCCTTCCTAATTTTACTAATTTTTAGTAGAAACTGCTGACATTTTAACGTAAGACTCATATCCATTTTTTCCTTTACACCTCTCATCCCTTCTTTCTAAAGCACTTTTTGCCATCATTACTCTTCTTGCTCTCTTTGCCAAATGAGGCCAGGAGCTAGTTGTGTGCAGACATATTGATTGTAGTGTTTTGTGTGTGACTTTCTGCTGTCCTGTTTCCATGAGCCTTGGTTGGAGTCATCACTCTCACCAGTACAAATCAATTACTTCTTGTTGGAGTACCTGAGCCTTTGAACATCTGTTGTCCTTTACGTCATTTATGGAACTCAGAGATCCACTTGAAGTTTTTTCTCTCATCCCACTGGGATTTTCTAAAACTTGTGTTATTTCCTGTGGCCCAGAGATTGTTTCATTTTCCTGCAAGAGGGGGAAAAAGGATCTAAATGCTTCCTGTGATTGCATAAAGTTTATTTTAAGAACTAAAATCTGTGGTCTTTTTTTTTTTTTTCCTGATTACACACTATTTTCCTTGCTGAAGAATTTCTAGGGAATGTTGGGTGATGTTTACTCCTTTGCACCAAGGAAATGTTTCTCTTACTGACTAGAAAGTTTTAAAGTAAATATTTGGTGACCTTGTAGTTCAAAGTCCAGGCTTTTGATGTGTTTTGTGGAGGAGGGACAAAACATTGCTCTGAATTTCTCTCCTTACTCAAGTTGTTAGCATTCAAGCTGTTGCTTGAAACAGATAGCATTATTTAGTCTCCCTGTACACTGATCAGTTTTTATAAATAATCACCAATGAACAAAAGAATCAAAACATCTATATGTCTTTTTATGGTGAGGAAAGTTTTTACTCTCTTGAATTAGCAAGTATAGCAGTTGTTTTCTGTTGAATCAGGAAGATTTCTTGTCCTTTCTACAGAGGACTTCTCATATAAACAATCTTTTTGTATCTATGTAAGGCTTCTGATTAATTACCGTTTACAATGAATTATCAAAATGAATATTCATAATAACCACTTCTTGTTAGAAAAGGGGAGGACACAGGAACTCTTTAGTCAAATTGCTTTTTATAAAATGAAGTATTGGAAGGATAGGAAAATATGCCATGTAAGCATTTAGGCTGGAACCTGTATAACCCACTTTTATTTCTGAATGATGGCTTTATTGCCATGCTTTTTAGAATACTTTAGTGTTCTGAGCTTTTAGAAACAAGTGTGTATGTGACTTGCTTGCACATTTTCTAATAGCATATTTTCCAAATGCAGAGTAGGTGCTGCCACTTCATTTTTGGTTTCACTTCACAACTCTGTTAATAAAAATCCTTGTTGCAAACTAATTTGCCTTGACAGTTCATTGCAGCCCTAACATGTTATTATTTTAAGCAATAAATGAAGAAGTTATCAGTTCCCATGTAAATAAGAGCGTTAGTCACCATCTCAAAAATTGGTTTGAGGAAGGGGGGGAGAAGATGATTTCCTGATGATATGAGAGACCAAATTGTGGGAATAATTTCCTCTTTGTATATAGTTAATTTATCTTCTTGAAAATACCTTACCAACATGAATTTCTTTCCCTATATTTTTTCATATATTGGTAAGCCTAAGAGACTCATTTTTTCAGGTGGACAAAACAGGTTTGGAAAGCTCAATAAATTTGCCTAGGTAAGGCCATCAAAGGAAAATATACTCAGGAAGTCATAACAAGCCTTTATAAGCTGAAACAGTCCACAGTATCAAGTGGATATCAATTATTTGGGTAAGATTCTATATACATTGCTCTACATTATACATTTGAATTTTCTTGCTTTACTTTCTGGAGTACTAGATATGAATTTAAAGGGAAATTTTAATTCAAACAACTATCCAGGTAAATCAGAATAAATTTAAGGGGCATTCTTTTCAGATTAGGCATTAATCAAGAATAATATAATCTTGACTTATCTCTTTTATTTATTTACTGTTTCCCTCCTCTGAAATATTTGATTTATTTTATATCTCTAAAGATATTAATATGTTTGTTTTCTTCATCTCCATTGCTCATGTGTATCTGGTTTGTCCCCCCGCCCAAACTTACAGCAAACAACGTATCTGTTTTTTGTAATAGTTGGGGAAATTCTCAAGAGAGGTTGGCATCTGGGACAAATGAGATGTTTGCTTCTTGATTTCCCCACCATGGAGGGTAGTGGAAAGGAAGTGTGGAGTGCTTGAAGTGATTAAATTTGCTGGGCCATCTGGTCATCAGGAAAAGGCTGTGTTTTCAATTTCACAGTGAATGAGAAGTTTATTAAGGAAGGAGAGCATTTAGTTTAAGGAAGAAAAGAATCATACCTTATTTCTGCCACTGAAAGCTTCAGCTTGCTTAATTTTAAAGAGAATGGTCACCTGTGCAGACCGACCACAGGTGGAACTGTATAATGATGTTGTCTGTGTCGCTAGGGAAACTTGGTGGATTGGGAAGGTGAGCAAACATGCAAGGGTAGCCATTTGCCGGGAGTTACTCCAGTCCTCTAATGTCTATCCCCACCCCCATACAATTCTCAGGGAGGAAAGAAAATGTGTCAAAGGGGTGAATTTTTCTTATGCCAAGGAAAGAAAGCAGAGTGCCTGATTCCTTGAAGTTTATTGCCAGAGCCTTTGATCCAGGTATCAGTTGGAAAGCCATGAATCAAGTGTAATCGATTATCATCCATCCACTCATCTATTTATTGAACTACCTCATGCTTTAAACGTTAAAACCAGGCTCATGTTTTATTTACCACGTTTTAATAAAGCACTAGGTTCAAGAGAAGCTGTAGGAAGAAAAGAATAATAAAAGAAGTCAATGCAAAAAGAATATATTATTTGCATTAAACATTGAAATCCGAAGTCTGGCAGAGAAATAGCAATGGACAAGAGTATGCAAAAAATTAAGACCTCGGGGCTGAGTCCCCACATTGTAGGCTTATCATCATCTTTGCAAGTAATTGATACAATTCTCTGATGCTACCTGAATTGAACCTAGAATGCTCAAATACTGGGATGTGTTTGAGATTGAGCAGCCTGAAACTTTATAAAGGATTTGTAGAACCTGCAATTCTACAGAAAAGTGAAGTTTGCTTCATTCAAGGTACAGTTAATCACCGAGCATAGGATGAAATTTTTTTACCCTTTAAGAGAGTATTGCCCAGATGGTCTTTGGTATATTAGGAGTGCTTGTCAAATTGAGAATTCTTTTTGGCTTCATTTGAAACCTCCAGCATGGAGAGAGTGGGCGGGGCCAGGAGCAGAATGCCAGGCAAAAAGAATGGAATGTGCAGCGGCTTGAATGCCAAGAGCTTAGTCTGCTTCCAGATCACAGACAAGGTCAGTGTGGCTGAAGCCTGGCTGGGCTGGGTCTGAGTAGAATTAAGCTGGGAAGGTGCAAAGGGCCAGGTCATGGAGGGCCTTCGTGCCATGCAAAGGAATTAGACATTACCTACAGATGATATTGGGGAATCTTAGCAGGCACCCCTTCTTGTCTGCTGACATCCTGGCTTGCAGTCTTCAATCTTCATTTTTTCTGTCCATTCCAAGCTCACTCTCAGGCCAGATGCACTGCTTCAATGTGTACGTGGACATCCCATCGAGCACCCAAGCCTCAAAGGCTTTTTTAGTTTCCAAGTTCTCTACCTCCACTCCTCAGATTTTGTTTATTTTCAGATACGCTCTGGATCTGAAATCTAAAACTCTCTGAACTCTGAATGTGGTAACCTGCATTCTTTCTTTTCCCACACTACGCCGCCTTCTCTGAACTTGCTTTTCAGGACTCTGATCCTTAATGTCCCTTCTCCCAGTCCTTCTCTCTCCTGACTTTCCTTCTGTATTAGTCAGTGTTCTCCAGAGAAACAGAACCGATAGGGTGTGTATATAAATAAAGAGAGGCCGGGTGCAGTTGGTCCCGCCTGTAACCCTAGCACTCTGGGAGGCCGAGGCAGGTGGATCATTTGAGCTCAGGAGTTTGAGACTAGCCTGAGCAAGAGCAAGACCCTGTCTCTATTAAAAATAGAAAGAAATTAATTGGCCAACTAAAAATATATAGAAAAAATTAGCCGGGCATGGTGGCACATGCCTATAGTCCCAGCTACTTGGGTAGCTGAGGCAGAAGGATCGCTTGAGCCCAGGAGTTTGAGGTTGCTGTGAGCTAGGCTGACGCCACGGCACTCTTGCCCGGGCAACAGAGTAAGACTCTGTCTCAATAAATAAATAAAGAGAGATTTATTTTAAGGAATTTATTTTAAGGAATTGGCTTACATGATTACCAAGGCTGACAAGTCCAAAATCTGCAGGGTGGCATGAAAAACTAGAGACTCAAGAAGGATTCAATGTTGTGGTTCAAGTACAAAGGCTGTCTGTTGGCAGAATTCCTTCTTGCTTAGGGGAGGTCAGTCTTTTATTCTATTTAGGCCTTCAACTGATTGGATGAGGCCCACCCACATTATAAGGGACAGTCTACTCCACCCTTGCAAAAACATCCAGAATTATATTTGAGCAAATATCTAGGCACTGTGGCCCAGCCAAGTTGACACACAAAATTAACCATCACACTTTCCTTTCTTTTCCAACCTAGACCTACACAATAAATGGCTATATTTGCTTCTTCTCCCTTACCTTGTTATGTGACCACTGCATCTGCTTTGTTAATGCCAAAGTCCTGCAGTCTGCTTCCGCTACTCTTGAAACTGCTCAACACTGAAGAAAACCACAAGCCCAAGTGTAATGATGCTACAACAAATGTGTGGTCTCTAGCTTCACATGGACCCTGTAGGGTTCCTGAGAAGTGCTTGTGTGTCCCTGGTCAATTTCTTCATTCCCACAGAGGCTCAGACCTGTACAGTTCTCTGGAGTCCTTTACCCATCCCTGTCTGTCTCTCAGGTGAACTCACCTGTTACTATGCAGTGAAAATCATGGTCTTCGGTATGAACCACATCAACTTGCTCTTATTCTTCCCTATCCTAAACATTTGAATAACCTTGATTTGCCCACACTAGAGAATGTTAGGAGCAAATAGCCCAATAGAGGCTGGGTGTGATGGCTCACACCTGCAATCCTGGCACCTATAGAGGCTGAGATGAGAGGATCACTTGAGGCTAGGAGTTTGAGACCAGCCTGAGCAACAAAGGAAGACCCTGTTTCTAAAAAAAAAAAAAAAAAATTTTAAATTAGCCAGGCATGGTGGCACACACCTGTAGTCCTAGCTCAGGGTTGAGGAACCTGTGACCTTCTATTTTAATAAAATCTCTTTATTTTTATTAATACACTTTTGTTCATCTTTTTATTTTATTTTTGAAACAAACCTAGTGTTCTGTAAAATTTGGATTCAGTCAAAAGGTCACACTCAGGAACCTAGAAGGCCACATGTGGCCTTAAGGCTGCAGGACCTAGCTACTCAGGAGGCTGAGAGGGGAGGATTGCTTTAGTCCAGGAGTTTAAGGCTACAGTGAGCTATGATTGCATTCCAGCCAGTGAGCTATGATTGCATTCCAGCCAGGGTGACACAATGAGACCCTGTCTCAGAGAAAAACAACAACAACAAAAAGCCCAATAGGAATTTAAACTTTGTCTTCAGAATCCATCCAGAGCAACTCTGCCTCTTCTCAGTTTAGACTCTCCTGGCGCCTTGATTCCTTGCCCCATTTTCCCATTCTTTAGCTTCCATTTTCCATCTTGTCTCCTCAGCTAATGTCTCAGTTGGAACTCAGTGTGCTGGCTTTCACATTCACACTCCTCAAGGTCACATGTTCTGGCAGCTGTTCTCCTCAGGGCGGAAGGGGATAGCGGTGGCTGGAGAGGCCTGCATTCACTTCCTAAACTGTGACTCAGCTGGATAACATGGCCTGTTCAGAACTGCGGAGTTCCTACAGACTTTGGGGGCTCCGTGTCAAACATGACACTCTGTAGTTCTTACTACCACTCCCTCAGCGGCAAGCCAGTGCTTGCAGCAGTTGCAATTACGAGTCTCCAAGAGGACTTCCTGATACCCTCTGGTGTACTAAGAAGCTGCACAAAGTGTTTCAATCACTTCTTTTCTCTGTGGAGTGGGAGATGCTCTAGGGATCTCCTCCAGACACACATGTTCCACCTGGATGGGCCAGAAATGATTAGCTCACTACCTATGTCTCTTTGAAGGGCAGAAGCCATTACTGCCTGCCTCCTAACTCCCTCTACCCCCTACATGGTAGTCTGTCTGTCTTTTGACTTGCCTCACCTGTTAAATGTCTACTTTTAACTTCTGTATCTGGCCCAACAACTCAAAATGAGAAACCTAACTAGGATTTAGAAATGGCAGGACATCTGGATGTGGTTTGGGCAGATGGAACCAGTCATGGAGAGATGGCAATAGGAAGAGGAGCAGGATGTTTTAGGAGAAAGATGGTAAGTGATGTGGCCACGTTAAGTCTCAGGTACTTAACCATTGTGACCTCTTCAGGGGCTTTTGTTATGCCTATATCATACAGCCTGATTTATTTCCTTCCCTCCGGACCATGGGGATTCACTTTTCATTTTATAGGTTGTTAACAGTGCTGATCACCTAATCCCAGTCATTTAAACAAGAAGGAATTTGTTGTATGTAACTGAAAAGTTCACACTGAAATTCCTTTGTTACAGCAGAAATACTATACACACACATCAGAGATAACTCCTAGCTCATGACAGCTTTAGCAGTCTCTCAGTCTGTTTGTATTGTAATATCTTAACCATCTTTGCTTAACTATTCATGGTCTGAAGCACATCCCAAACAAGGGGAGTCAGAAGCTAGTGAGCTAATAGTGAGGGGAAAAGTCACCAACCAACCAGCTTTCTTATTTGGGTCAAGTGTATAGTTTCTGCAGAACTATTAAATGAGGTTTCTCAAAAAGAACTCTATTTATTCATCAGTTAATATAAGCATATAATATCATTGTCCCTTCAAATGCCAGTCAACAAGGAAAAAGGGTAATGAGGACAGCACTTAAATGCTCTGCAGGCATCTGGGAGGGTCTGGAATTGTCAGTTGCCATGCACAACATTGGTTGTCATCAGAAACAGGCATGAAAGAAAGCATGTGCTGAAACATCTCCCGAGTATACCTCTAGACCTGGCTCATTTCCTGCACAAAGGCCCACTCTTAAAAGGCCATTTTATGAATTAATGATGGCAAATGCCAAGCATGCACTTGTGTGTGCACATGCACGTGTGTACTTGAATCTTGAGCATTCGAAACAGCTCTTGCAGAGCTCTGTACCATTGCAGTGATAGTGTCAGGAAGACAGCTCCATGTCCAGCCTGGAGCTCAGAACAGTGGCTGGGCTGCAGATAGAGCCCTGGAAGTCATTGATATGCTGGTGAAGATTGAAGCATCGTAGGTGCCTTTTGCATCCTTTGGTTCCCAAAAGGTGAACAGGTCAGTTGTCCTACTTTTAAAATACTAGATACATCTAAAGGTACACCCAAGTATAAAATTAAAGAGAACTCAATGAACAAATATATGAATGAATGAGTCAGTAAGCTCTCCCTGAGAGTAAGTTAAGTTCCTGGGAATGTTTGTTATCTTCCTCAGCCTACTTACAAATGCCATGGTGCTCTTTGAGTGCCTGAAGGTCTCTTGTTACTCCTAAGCCAAAAGTAAAAAATGATGGCTCTAACATCCTATTCATTAGTTAATGCTGCATCTTTTCCAGTGCCACCAAGGACTCACTGTCAGTCATTTGGTTTTCTTTTTCTTTAATGTACAGAGCTGCTCTAGATAATATATGTTTTGCATTCATTCTCTGTGTCAGCTCTCGAAAAGAGGTGGTGTCCTTAGGCCAGGAGACTCTCAAGATCCATTGGTGGTAATAGATTTTACATTGATGAAACCAAATATGTTTTGCTGAGAATATTGATAAAGCCATTCATTTTTACTGAGGGCTGTTCCCACTAATAGTTGGTCAAATACAAGAAAGAAAACAAATATGGATGATCCTGGCATTCCTGCCACTGACATTTTGTTATTACCCTAATATTTTTCTATATAGTCTGTATGTGAGAATGGGTACCAAACTGCATTTAATTTTCCTATACCTCCTAGAATTGCAGTTGTTAATTTTATGTACCAATTCTTAAAGGAAAAGATACTTTTCTCTATGAAGTTTTGGTGCTTCAACATGATAATACGATTCCTGCTTTAACATGTTATAGTTAAAATTTAATTAATGAGGATACATGTTTAATGAGATATATGGATTAATTGAAATATATAATTATTGAAACTTTCCTAAAACAAAATTTTAGGAATATATTTCCATGGCTTAATAAATTATATTCGTTGTAGTCTATTTATCTTCTCTTGATTGATATGGATTTTGCCATGCTTCAGGAAATAAGCAATCATTTATGCTTATACTATAATATATATGCATACATAGTGAGAGAAAGTAATTTCACTCTCTTTATTTCCAGGATCTAGCCTCAGAATTGGAGTTAAAACAACTAAAATTCTTTATTCCCATTTGTTTTCTTTTGGTTGCTTCTTTAACCTCAGGGTTAACTGAGTACTGTCCCAAATTCAGTTTCACTGGGGATTATGTTATTTGAGGTTTTAAAATCACTGTTAATTTTTTTTTCTATTTCTACTGGAAGTCATACATTTTAATAAAATATATTTAAGGTGCTGAATAAGACAGAGAAATGAGTGTCCTCCAAATTATAGAAAGCAAATATTTTTTAAACAAAATTCTAAATTAGATTACCTTAGATGTGAATTTTTCTGCTGATTGAATGCTATAATCATCTCCAGTCTTTCTCCTAACTCTTCCTTCATTGTTCAGGCAAGGAGTTTTTATCCGGTGTCTACAACCTGTCAGATAGTATGTGAGATGCTGGGGAACACACTGATGGCAAACTACAATCTCTGCCCTCAATGTACTTACAAGGTCAGTGGGGCATCAGATAGGGTTCTTAAGCATCACTGGCTGAGAGAATCAAGGCTGGATTCTCTGGAGAATCAAGTTCATTATTCTCAGTCAATTTTAGCGGCTGTCTTGGAAAATTCAAGTTTGACTCTGGCTGCTAAAATTTGAAAGAGGCTTCAACATCTTATTGTTCCAGATCAGTGGTTCTAAAATTCTAATGTGCCTGGAATCACTGGAGGAGTTGTGAAAACACGGATTGCTGGGCCCCACCCTGGAAGTTCTAATTCAGTAGGTCTAGGGTTGGGGGGTTGGAGGTGGGTGGATTTGTGTTTGTGACAACTCCACAGATGCTGCTGGTTTGGTGACCACACCCTGAGAACCACTGGTCTAAATTATCTTGTTCCTTAACAGACCCTCCTTCCAGTGACAGCAGTGATGTTATGATGAGAATGAGTCACATTTAGTGAGCTCTTGTGGAGCATCAGGTATTGTGCCCTTTGAATCCATCGTTATATTCAGTCTTCGTGACAACCTAATGAAATAGGTGTGATTACTGTGTTCATTCTACAAGTAAGGAAACGAACATTTGGAGAAGTACTTATTTGCCCAAATTCATAGTGCTAATGAGTGACAAAGTCCAAGATTTGAACCTGAATCTTTCTGACATGTGTCTGTGCTCCACCCACTATGCTCTCCTGCCTTCCTGTGATGGCCAGCACACGTGGGCAGTGATAGAACAGCACAATCATACTGTACTTGGGAGACACCCATGGACATCTGTGTGACCTGTGTTCTTGTGTGCCTGCACCTTAGGGGATTCTGAATAGATGGTTCTTTAGGCTCTTGTGACAGAACTTCCCTTAGTAATCTATTCTAGTGGCTAATAAGCTTTAGATGTGAAATTTTCTTTTTAATTGGATAAAATGTTTCCGTTTTACAGTTTTTCAAAAGCCATTAAATCATCAAGAATTAGATAACCGTAGCACAGTACCCTAGTTAAATTGACCACAGCTCTGTATAAAACAGGATTTGAGAGTGAGGGCTGGAACAGGTCTGTTGCTTTTTCCGGAAGGTCATACCCACCCCCTTTCCAATCTTCATCCACTTAACAACCTTTTTCAAAAGATGTCTGCAAAATTAGTTTTAGCTTTTCTGACCTGTCTCAGTTGAAGTACTTTTTGCGTATCTCCTGATATAAAAACAGCAATTATCCAGTATATTAATTAATAGTCCTTCGAAAAGGGTTCAATGATCTCCTGTCCCCACAGGGAAATCAGAGAATGTGCTGGTGGTCCATCAGTATCCGGGAAACACATTTTGCTTTCTGGTTAGACACATTGACTTTGGTGGGGAACTGCTCCCATCTCCTTACCCTGCATCAGACTCTGCTCCCCCAACAAAGGGGGAAGCCCTTTCAGGTGGGATCTCAGAGGCCCATCCTGTCTCCTGATCTTGATTCTTTTCTTTTCTTTTTCTTTCTTCTTTTTAATCTGCCTTCTTTATTTCCTCATAGAAGATCACTAAACCCTAACCCAATGTTTGGGGAATTATGTTATTTCCTTAACCAAGTGACTGATGAGTAAATGGAATATTCACTCATATTCCTTGTCTTTAGAACCCTGTTTATATGTCTTAGTTGTCTTTATGGAAGTTGTGAGGCCTCAGCTCTGTTCATTTGCCAGATGTCAAATTTTAGAAGTTAACTCTCATCCTAGAGGCCTTTTTGACAGCCAGTCTGACCAAACTACTTTATTAAGTTTTAGGAAGCTTTTTATTATTATTTTATCCTCATTATCATCGTCATCACTATAAAATAAAGCACAGATACAGAAAACAGCACAAAACAATTATATGGCATAATGAATCATTCTAAGGTGAATATTCTTGAAACCCTAGCCCCGTCAAGAAGGAGAACTTTGTCCCCCACCCAGAAGCCCCTTCCAGGTACCTCATTCCAATCACAGGTCCCTCCCTCCCGGCAAAGGTAACCATATCCTGACTTTATCGTGATCACTTCAGTGTGTTTTCATAGCATTATTTTGCATCTGTGCATCTTTAGCACTATAGTTTAATCTTGCTCATTGTTTACATTTGATGTCCCCTTAAGTCTCTCTTAATTTACAGATTTCCTCTCCATCTCTTTCTTTTCCTTCAAGTGTATGTGGAAGAATCTAGGCCATTTGACCTTTAGAGTTTCCCAAAGTCTAGATTTTACTGATTACAGCCTCTTGGTGCAGTATAGCATGTTGCTCTGTTCTCTGTATCTCCTAGAAATTGGCAACTGAATCCAGGCACTGGATCAGACTCACATTTACTCCTTTTGGCAAGATTCTGGGTGATAATAGGCAAGATCATAGGAGGCAAATGATATCTGGTTGTCTATCTTTTCGTAATAAGAATAGTTTTTATACTTAATGTCTATATCTATTCATTAGGGTTACAAAATGGTGCTATTCTAATTCTATCATTTCTTTCACATTTATTAGTTGGAATATACTTATAAAGAGATACTTCAGTTACTATTGATTTATCAATGGCATAGTTCATGTAGGAAAAGGATAAATGCTTGATTCTTTCCTTTCATTTACTGATTCTCAATATAATGAATTATATCCAGTGCTCTCTATTTGTGGGTTCCATATCTGTGGATTCTACCAACCACAGATTGAAAATATTTAGGAAAAAAATTGAATGGTTGCATCTGTACTGAGCATGTTACACACTTTTTTTCTTATCATTATTCCCTAAACAATATACAGGGTGTCTGTCCCAAAAGTTGCCATACATATGTATGTAAATTTCCCATTTTCCCTATGTATGTCAACTTTTGGGACACCCTGTAGTATGACAACTTTTACATAGCATTTACATTGTATTAGTTATTATAAGTAATTCAGAGTTGATTTAAAGTATATGGAAGGTTGTGCGTAGATTGTATGCACATACTACACCGTTTCATATAAGGAATTTGAGCATCCATGGATTTTGGTATCCATGGCGAGGGTGGGTAGGTCCTGGAACCAGTCTCCCATGGACATTGAAGGACTGCTGTAGTCCTTACACTTCAAAGTTGGCCAATTCTTTGTTAACAAGATCATTTAAAAACTCATGGATTTAAACAAATTTAATAGGTCTCAACATTGCATTTATTATCATTACTGAAGCTCAAATTATCACATCTTCCATGGCCAGTGGAAGCCTCTTCAAAGTGACTCCTAAGTCCTTTTGACATGACCCGAGTAATTTTTGATAGCTTTCTTTCTAGTATGAAGACATGTTCTGGGCTTGTCCGGTAAACTTCCTATGCCACACCTGGAATTTACCATTTCTCTAATAAGTGAGAAATAGTACTTTAAATGTATCTGGTGTAGGGATGCTCTTTGCTACTGGATCCATCTTTGTTTTCAGGCCTTTTTAGTAGGTAGACCTAGGAAAGGTATGTGTGTAGACACATACATATGTGTATGTAATTTGAATCTGCCCTTTCCCCCATTTTTCAATAGTTGTGCTTTGTATTGTTTCTTAGCCCTTTCATAGTCTTAGTTCCACAGGTAAAGTTTATATTTAATGTCCACTAGCAATCCTTATGTCAGTGTTACCCTAGCTATTTTGGTTATCTAATCATTTGTCCTAGTCATTTTGGCTCATTCCTCAGGAAAGGCTCTTGGGGATGATGTTCCCTGAGTCCTTGTATGTTGGTAAGTTTGTGCCCTTTATAATACAATAGAAAGTGAATTTTTCTGGCTATAAAATTATTTGCTCATTCTTTCTTTGAGTATCTTAAATATATTACTCCATTTCCTCCTGGCAAAAAGCATTGTTGTGGAAAAAATTAATGGCAATTTTGTTTTCTTTTTATTTTAGTTTTTTTTTCTTTTTTTAGTTTTAAATTGTTACATGGAACTTGGAGAATGAAAAATTAATGGCAATTTAAATTCTTCCCTTATAATTTACATGTTCTTTTTCTAGGAGCTCAAAGGATCTCTCCTCTCCTTCCCTCGCCCTTTTCTCTCCCCTGTCCTCTTTCCTTTTTTTTTTCTTTTTAACAGTATATTTCACTAAATGTGGCTTGGTATTGGTCATTGTGCACTGATATTTTCAGGTACATGTGTTTTCTTCAATGTGCAGTTTCAAGTCTTTGCTTTTTTATATTTAGAAAAGTTTTTTGTGAATTGCAGTTTTTAGTTTTTGTTCTATTTCCTTACTTTAGCTTTTCCTATGCAAAGAACTCTTATTATCAACATGTTGGCACTCCTCTGCATATCTTTAATATTTTAATCCTTTTTTCATTTCTTTTTAATGAAAAACTTTTTTTCACATTTTGTTTCTCTTAAGACATTATCTGTTGTATATATTTGCTCTTATGTTCCTTCTAGTTTATTCTTTATTTCTGAACTATTTCATTTCTAATTTTTATAAGTTTTATTGCCTCATTTCTGAGTCTTTCTAATTCTGATGTTTTACAAGTTTCCTATCATTTTCTTAATGTTGTTTAACTTATTTTGAAGTTATTAGTTTACAATTTTGTTGTTTTGTGGGCATGTCTTTGCCTGTGGGATGCTATTCAACCGATTTTCTTTTTCTTTATAACTTTGTATGATATCTAGCTTGATACTTTTCTGTAGCTCATTTTTAGTGAAATTAGTTTTTCTGAACTTTAGAAAGAGGCAGTGTTCAGAAAAGCTTTTCTTACTTCGTTGAGCTCCCTCTTTTGTTGTTTCTGTGTACTATTCAAATATATGGCAGCTCACTCTCTGAGCTTTCTTGGCTCTCTTTCCCTCCCCTACTTTGGTCTGAACTTTCTGTTTCCTTTGTCTCTGCTGTCCTTATTCGGCTCAATTTTAATTATACTCCAGCAGCTTCTCACCAGCATGGCCCCTGTCCTAGAAGGAGGCCCTGATGAGTTGGTTTGGGGGGTTCATAGGGACCCTTCAGTCCTTCTTACTGCCGGCCCGCTATGCTCGCTTGCTATGGGAGAGGACAGTACCTCCAGCTTTAACTGCTGTTCTCAAATTGGTCTTCCATATTTTTCAGTGAATACATGTTGTGGTTTTTCTGTTCTCAGATCCATAAGTCAGAGTCCCCATTGCTTCCCTCTTCCCCCTGCACAGATGGGCTATCATGCAGGTGTTGGGAGTATTGGTAGTTTGTGATCACTCACTTGTATTCTGAGGTTCTTGGGGATACCTTGTCAGCTGATTTTGTTATAAATATTGTCCATGGGTTTTTGGTTTTTCTATCTTGTTGCTCTGTTTTTATGTGAGGATTTGGAGAGATTGAAAAGCTATGCTTGCCGCTGCTGCTGTCCTACCAGAATCTTCCCCTAGCAGGGAGCTCTTGATAAATGTTCCCCCAGTTTCCTTCTCACTTAGAGTGAGGAGAACTATTTTAGCCTCCATGGTGGAGACTTTGAAGAGTGTTTTTGATAGAGAACTCTCTCTCTACTCCTTCACCTGCTCAAGGCCCTCTTTTCCCTCCCTATTCTCCCAGGCAGGTTTTAGTAGGATGGAGGGAAGCATGTATACTTTAGAACTTAGCAGTGTTTGAATGTCATGATGTATTGTAAAAAAGAAAAAAACTTAGCAGTGTGACAGGATAGTTGGAATATTTTTCTGTCCTGTTCTACCTAAGACTGAACCAAAAGATAAGTGAGAGACGAAAGCTGTTTCTTCCTCGCCTAGAGCTTTAGTCACTCATTCTTGTATGGGAGGAAATAATTTAAAATACAGTTTTTCTGAGGCTGATATTACACTTGCAGGTGGAAGCAGGCACCACTAGGGAAACCAGCACTGTGACCTGAGGAATATTTTTAAAGTTTATATTTGCATGGGGGGAACTGGAAAGGTCTAGGATTTGACACTGTTACAACAATCGGTCTCTTGAGTGCCCTCCTCACTCTCTGGAGGAAGACAGCCATGTGACTGAAGTCAGCACTCCTTCCTCATGCCTAGCAGGCCCTGTCCTCCCCAGGTCAGTGAGGGACTGTCAAGTCACCAGGCTCTGCAGTTTTTCTGTGCAGGTGCTGGGCATCCTCAGAAATCCTAGTGCTGTCCTGCTTGGGGCCCCTGCTGACAGCTAGGGCTCCATTCGAGTTTGGACTAGGCAGGAAGGCCCCTTTGATTGGCATTTTCTTTATTAGCTGGGAGCCTACAAACAATCAGCCCTTCTACCCCATGCCAGCATTCGGTGTTTGGCCTGCAAGTGTCTCTCGGTGACCTTTATTTGCATTGGCCTGCAGATAATAGTTTCCTTAGTGAGGAGGAGGCTGGAGGAGGTAAAGGGCATATGTGAAGCCTAAGTATTAACTGTGAGGACTTAAGTATAGGATGTGCAGCCTGCTCTGGCAACCTCAGTTCCGCTGCCCTTTATGAAGGGGACAATGACTATCATTAGCCACCCTGGTCAAGCACTGCTGCAGGAGCATTGTAGAGATTAAATAGCTGGTGTCCTTCAGAGGTCCCTAAAACAGGAGGCCACACCTGATAACTATGGAAGGGATCAAACTTTGCCATATGGGACAGTTAAAAATTTTTTAAAAATTTGTTGCCAAATATCAGGAGACTTTATATTTAAAAAAAAAAAAAGGTCAATTTCTGGCTTCTCTTGAGAAACCAGAGGCCTGGCAACAATTGGCTGGAGCTGAGTGGCAGCCACCCCCTAATTTAGGGAACCGTGTGCTCTTTGTTGCCATAGTCCCCCCTTTCTCCTCTACCATCATTTTTGTTCTTTTTCCTGGATTATTCCCATCAGCATACAAACCTAATGTTATTTCTCCCTTCTTAAAAATGTCAACCTTTACTTGACTTCACTTCCCCTGCCAGCTGCTCCCTGCTTTCTCCTCTTTGTAGCAAAAACTCCTCAAAAGAATTGTGCACACTGTCTCTATTCCTCTGCTCTCATTCTCTCTGCAGTCAAGCTCTGGCCCCCATGGCTCCACCCCAAGGCTGTGTGCCATATGTCACAGCATGACACTTGTGTCTCACCTTTCCTTTGGAGTGAGCTGCCTGCGAGGTCCCTCCCTCTGTCCCTCCAGTGAACTCTCTCCACTCACCTGCCCTCCAGGTTCCAGACTTTGGAGCTTTCCCTTTTCTCCAGCCTCTTAGCTTAGAGATCCTTGAGTCTCTGCTCTTGGTCCTCGTCGCTCCCACACCTTTAGTGATCACCTTTAGTCTCCAGGCTTTAAAAAGCCTGCTGAATGGCAAGTGTATCTGCAGTTCAGGGCTCCCTCCAGAACTACAGTCACAGATCCAGCTGCCTACCTGATGCCTCCTCTTTATAGACCTGTCATATCTGGCACATCCAAACTAAACTCTTGGTCTTTCTGCCTTTGCCAGTTAGCTTCCATACATCTCTCCATATCCACTCTCCATGCCCCTGGGAGAATATGGGAATAATCCAGGAAAAACTTGTCTGCACTGTTCTACTCTCTGGCTTCTGGTTGCTAGATCCCATAAGAAGATGGGGGACAGAAGAGAGTGAGATCAGGGTGTTTATTTCTGGGGTAGCTCAGGGTTGGCTTCATCCCTCTGTCGAAGGTAAGTCAACACAGCCATCGCCACAAGATTCTTTCCTTTCCTGGTCTGGTAACCAGCCCCTTCAGGCCTAGGGCTGGTCAGGGCCCCGCTGTTTACTGGCCTCCGGGTATCGCACTATGACTAGTAGTTTCTCTCCGCCCTGTCCACACCTTTGTAAATAGTCCCTTCAGTAAACCCTGCACGAATTATCCTAATTTGAGTATGCCATCTGTTTCCTGCTGGGACCTTGATTATACCCCATATTGTCACCCTTATTATTTGAAGAGAATGTTATTGAGAGTGACCATCCTTTGTGTGAGGACAGTTAGAAAGGCAGATGTGTGTCTATCATTTTAGTGGTGCACTTTGATGGAAGCCTGAGGGGAACGCAGAGCCACATAGACTTTCCAATAAATGTCTGTGACTAGACCTTCACCCTAGAGGACAGATAACAATTCGGAAGTAGATGCAAATGACACAAAAGAGCATTTACCTTAGATAATGACTCTGTTGCACAAGTCATAGACTCATGTGATTCATTCCAGCTGTGGGAATATAAAATTGTGATTCACAGAAACCTTCAAAGAAGGCTGTGAAATGCATTCCTATGCATTTCCAACCATTTTTGCCAAGATACATATAGTGCAGGAATATTGCATCTCCTTACTCTGAAGAGTGGGCATTGATTTAGCTGCCAGAGACAGAAGAAGCCATTATTAATTTATCTACAGACACTGACCCAGGTCATTCAATAAACAGGAGGACCAATGCAAGGATTATGTTTCATTGATGCCGTTGTTTACTCTTGTTAATGCTGTTTATATGCTCAGCACAAATTCAAGCAAGATCCCAGTTTGTTAATGCTTCACATTCTTTTTGCATCTGATTTGATTATAAAAGGAAGAAGTATGGTAGCTCATCTATTGCAGACTGGTTGGGACAGCAGAAAGGGAGACTCAATGTGGAATTTTGAGGTATACAGAGATTTTATTTCCAACTTCACTTCCACTTTCTCTTCCTCTCCACCCCCACAGCAGAACCCAGAACTCCTTTACCTCTGGCTTTTAGGATTTAGTTATAGCCTTGTTTTTCCTTTCTGCAAATCAAACAATCTGATAAATGTATTAATGGAAGGGCTTCAGAGAAAAGATCTATGGACTTTTCCAAGGGCATTTTGTTTTTAAAGCAACAACAACAACAAAAAAGAAATGTAAAGTATATAAAATATAAATCAAGATGAAATAAGAAGTAGTTATATCATTTGAGGATGTCAAAATTATTTTTTAAAATTGTGTTTTGAACAGGCGGTCAACTGAAGAAAATGATGAGGTTTATAAATTTGGAAAGGAGAGCTTTATTTCTCATAAAGTGTTGCAGCCTGCAGGGTGGCCATTCTGACAGGCTGGGAAGCAATAGCCTCAAGCAGAAACTGGGAGCTTGTACTTCAAGGGAGGGACAATGGGAACAGGAATTTATGCTAAGAGGGGTGGCTGAATATACATATTTAAAAAGCTATAGGAGGAGTCATGAATATTATAAAAAGAGAAACATGTGCATATGTAATTGAGCTTTATGCAGCTTCACAAGACCCATGTTCAGAAAATGGTAGCCTCAGCATGATCCAGCGGTGGAGTTTTCAGCCCTCTGACATCAAAAGGTGAAGCAGAGGACTTGAAAACCCTCACTGCCCATCCTCCATAGACTGGTCAGAACCATTCTATGGTCAGTAGTCTCTTTTTTTTTTTTTTTTGAGACAGAGTCTCACTCTGTTGCCCGGGCTAGAGTGTTGTGGCGTCAGCCTAGCTCACAGCAACCTCAAACTCCTGGGCTCAAGGAATCCTCCTGCCTCAGCCTCCCGAGTAGCTGGGACCGCAGGCATGTGCCACCATGCCCGGCTAATTTTTGCTATATATTCTTAGTTGGCCAATTAATTTCTTTGTATTTTTAGTAGAGACAGTGTCTTTCTATTGCTAAGGCTGGTTTCGATCTCCTGACCTTGAGTGATCCTCCCGTCTCAGCTTCCCAGAGTGCTAGGATTACAGGTGTGAGCTACTGCGCCTGGCCCTACAATAACTTCTTAAATGGTGTCCTTCCTCCCAAATCCCTACTGCTTACAGACTGTTTGCTATACAACAGTGAAAGTTAGCTTTTTAAAATAAGAGCGAGATCATATTGATCCTGTGCTAAAAAAATCTCCAACGTTCTAGAACGCCCTACATACTCTACTCATGTCCTGACCTTTTCTCCTCCTCCTCCTCCTCCCTCTGCTCGTTCTGCTCCAGCCACATTGGCCTCCTTGATATTCCTTAAATGCAAAGGAATGCACCCACCAAGCATGCACCCATCTTAGACCATTTCATGTGCATGTGTTCTCTTAGATATCTGCAAGGCTGGGTAAATGTCACCTTTTAGTGATGCCTTCACTGAATTCATTATTTAACTCTAGATAAATTCATCATGTAACTCTATTATAAGTAGGGGCAGGGGGAGTGGGGTTGTGGAGGAGGGGCAAGGGGAGCGATTGGCTGGTATGTCTCCAGCTTTCCCACAGCCCCTGCCAACCCACTGGTTCTTCATCCTCTTACAAAAACCCTTCCTTCTCTGAGCTTCATGGTATTTGTCAAGAAGCTGCCTGCTTGCTGTCATTTCTAGACCCCATCTTCATCGAGTATCTTAGCTGTGCACGCTCAATTCAGACCAGTTGTGTGGCATTAGTGGTATGGTGGTAAGCATAGCTGCCTTCCAGACCCATGGCTCTTGCTCTACTTCTGAATTTCTCTTTTTTTGAGCTTAGTTACTGGAGAATTCTTATGTTCCTTTGGTGGTGTCAGGTTTCCTTGCTTTTTCATGTTTCTAGTGTCCGTGCATTGATGTCTGCATCTGGTGGTGCAGTTACCTATTCCAAACTTTACAGAGTGGCTTTTGTAGGGGAAGACCTTTACCTCCAGATGAGACTGAGGGTGCCAGTTTGGCAGGGTGTGGTGTCTCTGGTTTCATGTAGGTTAGCGGTGTAGTCTCTGTGCACCTTCTTCGCTTGTTATCAATGTTAATGATGGCTGTGGGCGCTTTAGTGATCTAGGAGTTTGTGGCAGCGGTGGCATCTGAGTAGGTTATTATGGCAAGGGCTTTAAGGATGTTCTTGTTTTTGTCTTCTTCACAGTGGGGAGTCTTAGCTGAGGGGATTTCTCTCTGTATTGCTTCTGACAGGCTCATAGGCAGCCATAGCAGCACTGAGATCCAGGGTATAGATGCTCAGAGTGGTTGTAGAGCTGGATTCCTGGGTTCAGGGTCTTGCAAAACTACTGCAGCACCTGGGACTTAATGTTCAGGTTCACTCCTCAAGGTACAAGTTGATGTAGTTCTTCCACTAAGCTGAGGTCTGTTGCTCCGAGGCACACCCCCGTAGCCTGGGCCCATGGGGCTGGGACGTAGCTGTGGTTCTGACCCTGGGAGGCAGGGCACAGCACTGTCACAGCTCTGAGGAGGAAGGAGTGCTTTGGAGGCTCGGACCCTGGGAGCAGGGAACAGATGCAATTCAGGACCTGGAACCAACAGGGCACAGTGGCAGCTCAGGCTATGGGGGATGAGATAGCATGCAGTGATGATTCTGCACCCTGGGATGGTCCAGAGCAAGGATCCAGAAATGACAAGATGCTGCTGTGGCTTGGGCCCCAGGCGGAAGGAGGCAGCACAGGAATGACGACTCCCTGAAGGCGTAGGGTGCTTCATCAGCTGGAACTGTGGGGGCTAGTCCAGTTCCAGGTAGGCAGAGAGCTTTGGCCATTCAGCCTGGAGGGTAGGGTGGCACAGCCCAGCCAAGCCTCTGATTCCCTGGGATACAAGGCACTATGTCTCCTCAGCCCCAGAGAGTGCAGCTTCACGGGTCAGCAGAGCCTCCTTGTGTGCTGGAAAGGTACAAATGCTCCATTGTGCAGGATGCCTGAGGTCCCTGGGGGTTGGGGTGCCTCCTCAGGTTTGGTACCAGAGGGCAGAGGGCATGGCTGATCTGGTAGTTCAAGGTTCTGGGTCCTTAGGGGTGGGGCACCACTTCAGCGTGGCCCTGTGGGCTGGGGTGGGTTTGTGGTAGCTTAGTCCTTGGGGTTAGGGCATAGCAGCAATTCACTTAGAGATGGCCTGCTACTGGGTAGGCATGATGCATGCATGGTGGCCGAGCCTCAGGGATGGAGGGGTGCAATGGCTACTCGTCCCCAGAGCAGGACACATGGAGTAGTAGCTCCAGTTCCAAGATAGTGCTGTGTAGTAGCAGCACACGCCATAGCAGGGCAGGGCACAGCATTGGCTCCTTCCCTGGGAGTAGCTCAGCATGTGGACTCCAGGAGCTCCCTCAGCTGGGCTCTGCCCTTCTGAGGACTGCTGAGTCTCTCGGAGTGATCACTGCAGGTGTTCCCACTGGTAATGGGGGGCACTGGGGTGCTCTTGCTTACCTTTTCCCTGCAAGGAGAAGTACCTCCTGGTTCTGAGCTGCTCTCAACTGGGGAGATGGTTTGGTGGAGGCAAGGTGTTTCCTTCCCTTCTGTGTGTGGCCATCCTGGGTTTCTGTGCTCTACGGGATTTCTGCTGCTTCTTTGCTGTTCTCTGGTGCTCTCCTTTAGTTTTTTTGTTTGTTTGATGAAATGTAGTTTATTCATTGTTTGGGGTTTTTTTGTTGATGGGAGAGAGTGCTAGGAGTTTCTAGTCAACCATATGGCTGATGTCACCAGTGATAATTTTTAAATGAGATAATATTTAGAAGCATTTAGAACAATGCCTGGAATGAAGTAATTATTATTTAGTGTTTGTTAAGTAAATTAATATTTTTATTTCTTTCTAATACCAATTTCCTTAACTTTCTGTCATACTGAAAAATTCCTGTTTCTTTTGCATCAGTGGGAGTTCCATTCAATAAAATCACACACCAGGCAAAGTGAGAACAGTAAAAAATCCTGGGCTCCAGCCTCAGCTCATCAATTCTTTAGTTGTCTCTCGACAGCACCCACTGTCCGATGCCCAGCAGCTGTCTCAGCCCTTCACTGCCTGCAACAAGGGCCTTACATTACCACACGTCCTCTCTCACACTGCGTGGATGTTCTTACCTCCCACTTAAGAAACAAAAATGGAGGTGTGGTGCAAACGTCATCTACTTTTAGACCCATGCAGCTCTAATTTTCTTCATGTATATTCATCCTCACTTCTTGTCTTCCGCCTCAGGCCACTATCTGGCCTAGGCTCCTTGGGAATGCCACACCCTCCAGCATCTGTAACTTTTTCCTTTCCTCTGCTTTTTCTGCTCCTCCTGTAGATGTGAGAGGCAGTAAAGCACAGGGGCTATGCATGTAGCCCTGTGCCCAGAGCACTCAGGTATGGACCCTCCTGCTGCTGCTTCCTAACTCTGTGACCTTGGACAAATTGCTTTGTGTAATCACTTCATTGTTGTTCATCTTCCTCTTGTGTAAAACAGGGAGAACAATGGTACCTTTCTCAGAGGGTGATTGGAAGGATTATATGAATTAAACATGTAGAACAGTGCCTGGCATGCAGGAAGTTATCAATAATTGCATGTTATTGTAAGTCAAGCCAATCCAAAATAACACATGCAACTTTCGTATATGTGTCTTCTCCTAGCAACTACCTTATCTCTCTTCCCTGCAAATTGAAGTTTCTTAAAAAAAAAAAAATAGGCTGTGATATTTTCCCCCTTGCTCTAGTTCTTACTTTTTCCTGTTTGTCAAATGCATTGCCCAACTCTCCCATTAAGCTGCTTTTGCTTATGGCTTGTAAAAACCAATTTGTGTCTGTGTGTGTGCTTATATTGACCACTCTGGGGTATCTGACATTGAACCACTTCTTCCTTTTAAATCTCTCCCGTGACCTTCCAAGGTTCCATTTTCTTTTCATTTTTTTATCTCTTTGGTCCAATCTTCGCCTCTTTTTCTATGCTTCTCTAATGTGGTTGTTTTCCCCAGGACTCTGTTACCTTATTTTCAGGGTACACATTCTCCTGTAATCCTTCTACCCAGGTCTTCATTGTCAACTTACATGGAAGAACTCTCAAACTGAACTCTGAATTCTAAACTCATCTATCCCAAGGACTACTTATAATTTTATTTAGTTGTACCATGGGCTCCTTAAAACTTACCACATACAAACTTCAACTATTCCTCTTTCCCACCAAACACACTCCCCTTTCCTATTACATATACAAGTAAATGGTACCATCATCCACCTGTTGCCAAAGCCAGAAAGTGGAATGTCACCCTCGACAACACCTTACTCACACTACCCTGATACCTAAATGGTCTTAAAGTCTCTAAGATTCTGTTTTCTTAGTACTTCTAAAATCTGTCTCTACCACTCCACTCCTCCTGTCTCTTAGCTAATCTCACAGTATTTGATATTTCTTTCCAGGATTTTTGCAATTTCCTCCTGATGAAGTCTTCCCACTTTACACTCCAGCTGTGCTGATCTACACTTCACATTTCTGCAGAGATGTCTTTTTAACATGCAAATATCCCTATATTAATTTCTTTGCTTACAAATTCCAATAACCCCTGTGAATAAAACTTAAATTGCTTACACTGACACCAGGCTCTCATGAATGTGTCCCTGCCTGCCCTTCTACCTTCAACTTCTAGCATTCCCGTTTACAAATGCTATGTAGTTCTCTGAACACATTGTTCTGTCTCTTCTTTACCTTCCAGGCTTTTCCTGGAATGTCTTTTTCTGGTTCTCTGAATGAATTATACTCACCCTCTAAGATTTATCTAAGCATTATCTTCTGGAAACCTTCTCTTGCCACCTCTGGCTTGTGTTAAATAGCCCTTGGATTCAGTTAGAAAGTTGCAGCTAACAATCTATTCAGCTAGCTTTTAAAAAGGCAGGGAGTGGGGAGGATTAGGATTATTGGAAGGGTTAGAGGAGCAGGCTGTCCGCTGAGTTTCCAAGAGTGACTCCCAAATTAACGCTGCAGAACCAGCTCACCAAAGGATTATTGCCTCTGCCATGATCAGGAAGCCAGAAATTAAAGAAAGTGCCACCGCAGTTCTTACCTCTAGGTCCACGCTGCTTTTGCCAAGATATGTGTCAGCACGGTACCCAGTAAGCAGGGGGCCAGACACTGGCAACACTGCCACTAAAAAATCAAAAACCGCTACAGCCATGCTTGTCAGTCTAAACAATGGCAGCAGTAACAGCAAATCTCTCCCTTGTGGTAGACACACCTGTGTTCCAAGTCTTTCGGTCTCTGCCACTGTTTGGCAGAGGCTAGGTCCCTGTAGGGAAATGTAGTCTTTAGTTTTCCAGTCCCTACGATGCAGAAAGGCATGCTGGAAGGAGACTGTAATAAAGTAGAGGGCGCCAGTGTGTGTATCTGCCTCCCACTCCTATGTGCTCTCATACCGTCGCTTATGCAGCTCTGTAGTAATACTTACCACTAGGAACGGGCTGCACAGCAGATGAGTGGCGGGCAAGTAAGCGAAGCTTCGTCTATATTTACAGCCACTCTCCAGCACTCACATCACTGCGTAAGCTCCGCCTCCTGTCAGATCAGCCGCAGCATTAGATTCTCATAGGAGCGCGAGCCCTACTGTAAACTGCGCATGCGAGGGATCTAGGTTGCGTTCCTCGTGAGAATCTAATGCCTGATGATCTGCTGTGGAGCTGAGGTGGTGATGCTAGCGCTGGGGAGCGGCTGCAAATACAGATTAGCATTAGCAGAGAGGTTTGACTGCAAATAAATGTAATGTGCTTGAGTCATCCTGAAACCATCCCCCTCCCGCACGACCCCTACCGTACCCCATCCCACCCCACCCTGATCCATGGAAAAATTGTCTTCCATGAAACCAGTCCCTGATGCCAAAAAAGTTGGGGACTGCTCTACTAAATTGCCTAATTACCTGTCTGTGTCACTTAACTAGACTGTAACCTGTTTGGAGGCAAAAATTATTCTTGTTCATCTCTAAGTTTGTGCCTGGAACACATAAGGTCCTCAGCAAATATCTGTTAAAGGAATGAATGAACAAAAAATTTTAGCATTATCTTAGAATTCTCCTTTAATCTACCAACCAGCAGTTCTTTTTAATTCTATCCCCAAAATATCCTTCCAACAAGCTCCAATCATCTCACCTATTGCAATAATCTCATTATTAACTTCTATCCCTTTGTTCCATTTAGTGGTATAAACTCCTTATCACCACCATGCTTAACTTTCCAAAACATAGATCTTCTCATATCACCCCCACAGCCTAAAAGCTTCCAGTGACTTTTCCTTTAGGAAAAGTGCAGATTTGTTAGCATAGCATCCAGTTCTTCCTCCCTCTGTCTACGGTCTACTTTCTAGCTTCAGTTCACACCAGTCTCTCACATGTTCCCTCTAGGCTGATCACTCCACCAGTACAGCTAAAATGCCCAGCTTCCTTGCCTTTACTCTAGCTGCCCGGTCCTATTCACCCTTCCAAATCTAACTCAGATGCCACTGATTTTAGGGAGGTTTTCTATTACCTGTTCTTTATACCATCAGCCCCCCACCCCCACTACCACCAACATGCCACATCTGACCCATAGGTTACTTTCACTCTCCTCTCAAGTGCTAGAGCAGTTTTCAGACTTGTGTTGCACACAGTCCATGGGCTGTTTCTTGGGCCCCAAACAGAACAGAGAGAGACTGAGCTAATGAGGTCCTAAGCCCCCCATGTCACTTCAACCAGAGCAACTCTGCTTCAGTCTGATTTGTTATTGTGTTTCCTATAAGACTTCACCAAGAAAAAATTTATAGTGCTATGGTGAAAAGAAAAAATACTTTAAAAAGCAGTTTCTAGCCGAGTGCAATAGCTCACACCTGTAATCCCAGTACTTTGAGAGGCCAACGGGGGAGGATAGCAGGAGTTGGAGACCACCCTGAGCAACATGATGAGAACTTGTCTCTACAAAAAATTTTAAAAATTACCTGCGCATAGTGGCTTGCTCCTGTAGTCCCAGCTACTTAGGAGGCTGAGCCAGGAGGATAGCTTGAGGCCAGGAGTTCAAGGTCACAGTGAGCTATGATTGTACAACTGCACTCCAGCCTGGGTGACAGAGCAAGACCCTATCTCTAAAACAACAACAACAACAAAAAACTCCAAAACAATTTCTAAGGGACTTTGTAATGTGGGCATAGCAGTCCTCCTTATGTATTAAGTTTAATTATGTGTATGTCTGCTCCTTTTTAAATCTTCTATGTTCAACCTGACAGAGGCAGCCAATAAGCATTTAGTTTTTTGGATTGAAGAGATAAAGGCTTAAAGAAGACATTATGATGGACATCAACTTCACACAGAGCTATCAGGCATAAGGGGGCCAGACTTTTTCTATTTCCCCAGAAAAACAAAAAGTGAGAACCAAAGGGTGTGTTACCGGGATGAATGTTTTAGATCCATATGAACAACTGTCAACTTGACCCAAACAGTGACCCAAACCTTGCAAAAGCCTCTCTGACAGTGGAATCATCTGCCAGGAATGACACAGAAGTGATCTCGGGGTGAGCTTAGCCATCCCACAGAAGATCTTGCAGGTCCCTTTGACTTCTGCACCTCCTGATCTTCTGTTATAATTATAAATGATCCACACTGAGATTCCAGATGGCTCAGTACCTGAATTTTTTGAGACTATAATATTAGCAGTATTTTTTTTAACTTGGAAAATGAACTGGTCTGATACTTTTATATTATTGAATTGGTTGTTGTCAGCTTCTGACTAAAGAAAGTCCCCAAGGCCTTTTTAGAAAGGCAGCCGCAGGACTGAAGTGGTATCAGATGGGGGAGCCAAGGCTGTAACTGAAGCAATGTTGGCATCTTCCAGTCACAGATTTGCTAGGGCAGCACATTTAGAGGAAAATTTATAGCTTCTGCTCCTTAGTAGCAAATGGGAACTTACTTGACTGAGGTAATTAATTGCGGGGGGTTCTGTAATTGTCTCTGTGGGTTGTCAGCAGCACTAGAAGTAAAGGGTTTACTTTGCTGCCTAGTTTACTATATACTTTTATTGCGCTTTAATTGAGTTTTCCCACTTGAAGGATGGGTAATAGTACATTTTATTCCCAGAACAACTAACTTTTGACTAGAAACCAAGAAGATTGCTTATTATTTCCCTGCCTTAGGATCTTTTGTGTGGTATGTTTTGGACCGTATTGGCAGGGGGACCAAAAATGACCCTGAGGTTGCCACGGTTCTCAGAGAATTTTGACACAGAATGCTCAGAAGTGTTGCAAGAATTTTTTGCTCCCTTAACTGGACCAAGTGCTCATCTTTCCTGGAAATGTTTTGTAAGATTGAAAAGTACTTGATGTAGCTTGATAATTCAATTTTATTAATATTATTCTAAATAATTCTAGAAGACCTGGCTAATATCCTCAGGGATGAATGGTTAGCACAATTAACTGTACTTCTTTTTACTTTTCTATTTCCAGAGGCTGTTTAATTAATTAAAGGTTTATGGCATAATTTTTTTTCTTTAATAGGGAGAAACATTTGAGTTCATGAATCTGATATATTACATTAAGTAAACATATTCAACAAATAAACTTCAAAGAACATAGCCTCATATCAAGACAAGATATCCTTATTCATCACTTAGCCTTATGAATAGAAGACTAAACAGAAGTACAATTTATGAATTATAGTTATTAGCTGACATTGATATTCATACTAAATATATGGCTTATGTACTGCACTATACAATTTGTGATCATCGGAATATTTTCTTCTGTAGCTTAATCTGTCCTACATCCCTTAACCTCTTCTACATATATGCACACATTCTATGTTTGCTCCCTAATTCTGTTATGCCACCCTGTTACCTATTTGAAATGCCAACTCCTGGGATGGGTACTCTTTTACATTCAGCCATTGTCCTGTAGCTAAAGATCTCCTTTTAAATTCTGGTACAATCATTAGATGTCTCATTTTCTTAAATCTGATGCTTCATTAGCAAGATAGTTTAGTTATTCAGTGTTTGCAACATAATGAATAAGAAAGGAATTTATTTAATTGTGCATGGCTTAAGCTAACAGGACTAAAAACTCAGATAGTATGTGTTACAAACATATGGCCCCTTTTTATGACTAATCACTTAAGATATGTAAATGGTGTCACCATAGGAGCAGCAGAAGGAAATATAAAAATATGTGATATAATTATGTTTCAGAGGAGGAATAACCAATTATAATACACAGGATCAGCTCTAAGAATCAAGAAACTTCTTGTGTGTGACAAAGATCAAACAGTGCTTTATTTTACATGCTCAAATAAATAAGTTCCAAAACCAAAGTCCAGGATTAAAAGGACTGTCATAAAGGATGCAAAATGCTTAGTACAGGCACAATCTTTGATGCAAATGTCACAGCTCTAGAAATCGCCTGGTAGTGCTGGGAAGCCTTTGAAATTTGGTTCATATGTCGTGCTTGTCAATACACTACCCATTCTGCCAGAGGCTTAAAATTGGTTCTTTCTTGGTTCATTTGGGGTGGGGGTGAGGGAATGCAAAATTCACTGCTCATTCATTATATGTACAAGGCAACATCTGTTCCCTGCTAATGTTTCAGCTACATTTCTGTCTTCAGAGTATGTTAAGTAACCATAGAAATGAACTTTGTAGTGGAAATTTACTAACCCAAAGGTGAAAATAGATAGGTAGGCACATTATTTGGGCTAAGTGTTCAGCTGGGATGCACCAGCTGTTAAAACACTAAACTTTCCATGTTGATTGGTAAATAGCTGGGATCCTGACACCTCCCAAGTGCTATCTGTTCTGGCTGCCCCAACCCCTCCCTTGTGACCCTTTAGACCCTTCTATATTCCAGCAACTACAGGGATAATGCCTGGCACAGCGGGGGCTCCAAGACCCTACTAGAGCATTATGTTAAATATTTTGAATAGCACCTCTGCATATTATCAGACTTTCTAGAAAGCAGACTTCCAATAAAAGACAAGAATGTTACTACCCCTCAATATTGAGCAGTATAGCATTACCCAGTCAAAGTCCTAACAGGAAAGGGATGGCACACTGAAATTAAGATAATCTGATGACAGTCTATTTATAAGGGAACTGTTCACAAGATGTTCATGAGTGGGTGGGTGTGTAGGCAGGGTAGGGGGAACCACAGGTGTAGTAACCTAGGGCTAGAAGCAGCAAAACTGCCCTCATCCTGGGCCCTAGTGGATGGATGAGGGGTGGCTAAAGTTGAGAAGGCTACCTTGAGAGAAGTAACCTCAAATCCAGGACAGTCAACCTGAAGCAGCTCAGAAGGCATGGATTCCGATTAGCCATGGACATCTTATGGAAAGGCCCATCTTCTTCAAGTTGCCCGTTGGCAGAACCCAGTGAGAAGACAGAAAACCCAAGAGCACATTGACTTAGTCTATAGGTTGTGCTTCCTGGGGCCGTGCTCACAGTGGGAAGAGTGGAGAACAGATCTGGAAGGACGGGGCAAGGGGAAGACACCCAGCCCACCATCTAATTATTGTCCTTCTCCTGTGGAATTTTTAAAAATAGTTCATATCTCTCATGAAGTGCTCTGTACTTGACAAGGAGAAAATATTAAAGATTTAGCTTGTTTCTTTAGATGTGTCACATTGGATTAAGAAACATCTCTTTTTCTTTGTTGGCTAGCTTCATTCTCTATGTTATGCTTAATACCTAACAAAAGCCACATCTCTCAAACTGATTTTTCATAATCAGATTTACATGAAGTTTCAATATTAATGTGTTAACAAACAAATAAGTATGCAATTGTTCAGCTGAGATTCCTGAAAATAAAGTGACAGAGACTCTGACAGATGTAATTTCTCCTGAGGCAGGGTAAGTGTGAAAATCCATCTCTGCAGGTACAAACATACTATCTGTCTTTGGAGAGGTCACAGTTATTTTTGACCAAACTAACTCACGTTCCTTTCCCATGCAAGAACGCGTGCTTACTATCTACATTTTAAAAGATCAAGAGACAGATTATAGGCCAAAGAGCAACTATTATTCTTTTTTGTCTTTGCTCCTTTCTAGCCCCTTCTCCAAAGTGTTGAGCATACAGTTGATTTGTGCTGCCTGCTACTTGCCTCCAGGTTTCTACAGTTTTCTGGTGACACATGCACTCCCTTGGCACCTTCAGACTTTGAGGGAGGCTTGAGGGTGACAGAGCACATGTGTGGCTAGCTAGCAGTGGGAGAAATGGCTTCCAAGATGTGGGACAGCAAAAATTGCCTACTACCTGATGACATACGCAGTTTGGGAATATTGCTGCTGACTTAATCCATGAGGGACCCTGGCCACACTAGAATGTTTGGACTGTTACTCCTGGGAGTAACATTCTTATCCCTACAACTGGTGGCAAGGAAGAGCTGAGATCTAGATTCCAATTAGGCGAATCTTAACTTCTTGTAAGATGGGGCTCCTATTTGACTTCAGAGGACTTTGGTGAAGGCTATTTAGCACTGTGGTGGCCTGCCCTGGGCAGAGGGACCACTTTCCTTTTAGCCAGGATCCCACAAGGCCATTTTTACTGCTTTGTCAATTGCAGCTTTTGCACTTTTGGTGATGTCAGCCCTCCTTGGCACTGTACTAAGGAAATTATAATGTCCTCACCTCTTAAGGATAAAATCTAATGCAAAGACATACAGCTTTGGATTTGGATAAGTATTCCATCTAAACAAAAGAGGAAAGGAAATGAATTTTAGAATTCTCTGAATATTGAGGTTTTTCTCTTTTAACCACATGCCTTAATTGAATAACAAGAAACTTGGATAATAGAAAAATTACAGATAATTTTAAGTTACTAAACATTTGTTAAGGGTCTACTGAGTGCCCAGCACTGTGCCAAGTGCTAAAACAGTGATAGAATATGATGTCTACCTCAGCCTCATGAACTCCTGGTCTGATAGGAGAGCACATTTAGACTTGGGATCACAAGGGGTATGGAGCAGGGAGAGATTAGGTGTTAGAGGGTAAGTGGAAATAGGGAAGGTGTCTCAGAAAAGGTGACACCGAAGCTGGACTTTGAAGGATACATTCTGAACAACCTAGGCAAAGGCATGGAGTGTGAAAAATAGCGTAGTTGGTTTGGAGAAGGCATGGCTGAGGAGGATGGGTCTGGAGAGGAGCAGACGTGATGGAGGGCCTGGTGCTAGGAGCTTGGGCTTTATCCAGTATGCAATGGGGAGCCGCTGTAGGGCCTTAAACCAGGCAGGGGCATGGTCAATTTGACATTTTAGAACCATCAGCCTCATGTAGGTGTAGGAGATTAACTAAATATTTCTATTCCAAACATTTGTTTGGGATCTTAGCATATACTAAATTTGCTTTAATTTAAATTATCAATGCAATTAATCATGTATCAGTCAGGAAACCACATCAATTATTTTAATGGAGGGAATTTAATATAAAGAATTGTTAACTAGGTATTAAAGAACTGAAAAGACAAAGAGTAAAGTAATCATGGTAACTGAAGGAAATGGTTACCAGCCCTAGTGCTAGAGGGATGTGGGAAGAAGTGAGAATTATTAAAACGTAAAAAGCTTTGGAGACGGTGGTTACACACTATGAGGCTGGTTCTGTGAGTATTGGGTAAAACTGCAAACTAGAATCTACTGTTGCTATTGGATGAACTGCCCCTGCCAGGGTGAAGAAGAGAGACTGGGGAGACATTGACAAATGGGAAATGACCAGAAAGCAACCAAGAAAAAGCAGGTCCCTTCTTCCGTCTCCAGCGTCGGCCATCTCTGTCCCAGTCCAGAACCACAAGCCAGAGCAGAGAAGTTTAGAGCTGGGAGAGTAACTAGTATGATTGTCATTCCCAGAGTGAATATCAGTGGATGACAAAAAATGGGGCAGACATCCTAGAAGCTACAGATTTTCTAAAACATTGACAAGTAACCTTTTAGACTCATTTTCATAGTTATCTACCTATGGGTGCTACCGCTGTCTTTGTTACCTCTGATTCTCATTTTCTTAAATGTCTTAGGACTTAACATCCCTCACCCAGTTCTATTATCCTCCAGACTATGGAACTTAAGGGAAAGGACCATGGAACTTAAGTGATAACATAGGTCCAGGCATGTCAAAAGGCGAGCAGCACCATCTTGAACCTACAACCTCATGCCTATTTTCTCAGTTATCTTGGATAATATGAGGCATATATGTCATTGATAGAAAAATCTTACTTCCTTTAGTTATTTCTACTTTTTTAATGTCCATGCAAGTACTTCCCTTAGATCCTTGCTCTTTGTAGGCCCTTGTACTTGTTTGTAGAATTGAACTTGGGAGTCTTGATCAAGTGGATTCAGCATTTGGTTATGTACTGCTTGTGTTTTTCTCCAATTGAGTTCTGTATGTAAGTCTTGCCTTACCCACTAGGTGGCAGTCTTTTTGAGGGCAAGTCTGTGTGGTAAGAAAGCGTGGATGTAGAATCAGCACCATTGGGTTCAAATACCAGCTCTGACACTGACTGAGTAACTTAAACAAGTGACATAATCTCTCTAAATCTTAGTTTGTCATCTGCAAAACAGTGTACAGTATCTATTTTTACTAGGTTTGTGTGGGTGGAGTGAAAGGATAACATAACACAGAATTTGGTACTTAATAAATATTTAATAACTAACTTACCTTTTCCTCCGTTTATTTTATATCTCTTTTAGCATATATTTTTCTACTAGGAAAGCAGTAATATTGGTGTGACCTGACTTACCAAAAGAGAATAGTTGTGGAATCCTTTTAGGAGAGAAACTGAAATATCTTTGTATAATACAATGTTCCTCCTCCTAGGCACCTAGAACATTGAGTACCCCAGTAACAATTTTAAAAAATATATAATGACTGGAAGTTATTTCTGAAGAGGAAGGTTGTCTTCAGTGTATGTAGACACTAGTAGCCGGATACTCTGTCAGAACAATAGCTATTCATTGTGTTAGTTTTTCAAAGCTGGCACCAGCAAGCTAGTATTTCAATGTTATTCTGTTATTTCCACACAAACAAATCTCAAGCAAAATTTCCATGACCTGATGGATTGGTGTAAACAACTCATCTCAAGAACTTCTTACATGTATCCCCATGTCATTCATTCAAATGCTCAGTGCTTTTCAGGGAGTTCCGTAAGCATAGCTTAAGAATTAATTATTTTTTTTTAAACAAATTCTCATCAACCCCTACCCTCAGGATTGTGTTTTGTTGCAGAGTACACATGGTAAATGGCTCAGTTCCTTCCACCAGAGCTGTAGATGGGAGATACAGCCATCAGATAACACAGGCTGATGGAAAGTCCTTTAAAAGCACCAAAGCATTAGGAGGCTGGCCAAGGTGTGTAGGCTGCCAGAGGTCCTGACTGCTGGGCCAAAGAATAATGACAGGCTTTTTATTTTTAAACAGTAGTTAGCATTTGATAGCACTTAATATTTGCAGTGACCTTTAGAGCTATTGTTATTAGTTATTCCTCCCAGCAGCTCTTTGAACTAAATGACACAACTATTTTTACTCAACTCCCCCAACTGCTCCTCCTTCCACTCCAGTGGCAAAACCAGTGGGGTTCTCAGCACATCATGATGACATTTGCTCAATAATAAAGAAGATTTTTCAAGTCAAAACAATATTAAATATAGTACAGTTTAATATATTCAATGTAAGTCAGATCATGTCACTTCTCTGCTTAAAACGCTGCGATGTTTCCCCATCTCACTCAGGGTAAAGTCAAAGTCTTTACAATGGCCTGGAAGACCTGTGACCCCTCCCCTCACTGCTTGGACCTGAACTGCTACTCCTCACGCCCTTCCCACCTGCTCTATTCACACCAGCCTCCTTGCAGCAACTCCAGCCATGCAGGCTCTTGTCCCAGGCTTTGCGCTGGATGTTTCCTCTGCCTGAAATGCTCTCCTTTCAGCTGTGGCTGCCTCCCTTACCTAATTCAGGTTTTGCTTAGATGTTGCCTTCTCAAGAAGGTCTCTCCTGTCAACCTAATTTAAAACTGCAGATGTGATCAAATACTTATTGTCTCCCAATATACTATATTATTTTCTTACTTATTATGTTTACTGTTTATTTTCTCTTCCCCCACAAGACTGTAAAATCCACAAAGGCAGGGATCTTTGTCTATTTAGTTTACTGCTATATACCAGGCACCCAGAACAATGCATGTAGAAGGTATATAATAAATATTTGTCGAGCAAATAAATACTACTCCTCTAAAGGTTCTTGTCATGTGATTTGACCTGTATAGACTTAGAATGTGTTTCAACATGTGGTTTCTCTTTATATTCCTTACCAGTAGTTCCTACGCTTGTTTTCTACCATAACAAACAATTCATTTTGATAGTAATTTTGTAGAGCTAAACGAAGCACACAAATTCTTAAGGTTGGAAGGAAGTGTTGCAGCATAGAAAAGAACTTTGTAGGTATTCCAATCCAACCTCCCTTCTATTCTGATTCTATCAACTATATCACCATGTAGCTCTGAATCTTCCTTTTCATCCTTACAGGAAGATGGGAGGGTATATGGGTCACAAGAATAGGCTCTGCAATCAGGTGGCCCTATCGTGTAATTCTTACTCCACCAATGTCTACTGCGTGACCTTGAGCAATGTACTGTAGCCTCAGCCTCAGTGTCCTCATCTGTAAAATGGTGATGAAAATAGTATCTACCTCATAGGGTATTCCCCCCCACCAATTTTTTTATTGTGGTAAAATACGCATAACATCAAATTTACCATCTTACTCAATTTTAAGTGAACAGTTCAGTGATATTAAATACATTCATAATGTTGTGCAAATAAATAAGGGGTGGGAGCCTACAGCCTAAAGGCCACATATGGCCCTGCAGGATCCTTTAGTGTGACCCCTCAACTGAATCCAAACTTCACAGAAGAAATCCCTTGATTTGTTCTGTAAAATTTGTATTCAGTCAGAAGTCTGCACTCATGTCAGAATTTGCTTCCTCTTTAAGTTTGAATAATATTCCATTGCATGTGTATTCCACATTTTGTGTATGCATTTATTTACCCATGGACACTTCAGTTGCTTCCACATTCATAGGGTTTTGTGATGATTAACGAGCTAAGGCATGTGAAGAGTTTGGCATATAGTAAGCACCAAATAAATATTAGCTGCTATTGTTATTATTTCATTATCATTCTGATTTTTAGAAAGTCTTTAACAATATGCCTAATTTAGTTTTATTAAATGTATACAACTGCTAAAACTCATTTTAATGACTGGGGGGAACAAATTATAGATATATCTTTTTCCCCATTAGTTTAGTTGCCAGAACGTCTTCCTGCTCACATAAACAGAAGGTCCAATATAAGGAGGTCTCTTTTAATGCCGCCACCACCTCCCGCCTCTTCTAAACAGCCAAGATTGCCGAGAACACCCTGATCTTAATTCATTCCAAAAGGCCAGTCCCAGTTCCAAATGCAAGTAGAGAAAAAACTGGGGAGCCTGAATGGTCTGCCAGTATTGCCACCATCTTACTATGGGGTAGTATTTAAAATTGGCTCTACACAGATCAGCCGCCACTTCCCCACTGCTGCAGGGATTCTCTTATTGACCTAGGTCCGCTGCGTGGTACCTAGTTCTTGGTACCATGATCTCCAAGATCACAGCTCATTTAGTTCACAGTGCTCAGTCATTGTTCTCAAATCACACCCACATCTAGAAGGGTCTCTAGTCTCAGCCATGGGCTGCAGTTGGAACCAGCGCCCACACCCCTGCCACATCCCTGCCACCCTTCATCCTGCTGATAACCTTAGATCGTCATCAGCCCAAACTGTCTTGTTTCTCCTTTACAGACTTTATGTCCTTTTCTCCAGAGGGCTTCTTGTGGGATCTATCCTAACCTATCAGGGAGATTGTAATAATATCCCCTGCCAGGAGGCTGCTTGACCTCCATACAATTGTTCCGCCTCTCATAAGATACTCGTGCTGAATAAGAAGGGGTATTGGAGCAACAGGCTTTGTCAGGTCACACATAGCTCTACCAGGCTCTCCCCTCCAGGACATAGTGCCGTAAATATCTTCAGGCATCCTAGCTAAGAGTAGCCACTTAATGACTCTTCCCTGAAAGAGGAAAGTCTGTGTCCACTTAGGCAGAAAAGCAACTGACATTAGTCAGCTAATTAATTTCAGGTTATATCCTAGTGGACACCATGTTACACTTCTGTTAACTGTTCTGGTTCTACTTCTTTAAGCTGTAGGAGCCTCTTCGTTCTTCCCTGTGACAAACCTTCACCAAATAACTACCCGGAGGGTCTCGGATTCTTTTCTTCTCCACTGACTCCCTACCCCCTCCCCATGCTTAGCCCAGGGTCACATAGCTGCTGGGATTTGAACCCAGGCTCTCAGGCTCCAGAGCACACAGTGGTGGAATGCTGCTTCCCCTTCCCTGACTCAATTTTATAGAACAGAGATACTTACCTCAGAATGTGTGGTGAGGATTACATGCAATAAAGTCTGAAAAATGATTAACACTGGCTCCGTAAGTGCTTTAAAAATGTTCATTTGCCACCTTTTTCCTTATATTCAAATGAACGTGTCATATCTTAACTACTATGCATTTTTAAAGTGCCTGACACAGAGTGGGTACTCAGTGGGTGGTAACTACTCCTATTATTACAGTACATGCTTTTAAGTCCCTCCCTGTCTGACTGTTCTCCTCTAGCTCAGTTAGATCTTAGATTTGTGGTGTCCAGAATTGCACATGCTTGAGTAAAGCAAAGTATATGCGGACAGTCACCTCCCTCCCCAGGGCACTATATCCTATTATTTGCAATCCTAGGAGACATTACTTTTTTAGCTAGTTTTTTATACTGTCAACAGATATTGAAATTGCCATCAGTCAAATCCTTGACATCTCTTTACTTAGGCTGTTGCTGGTCCACACCTCACTCAGCTTATCATTGATTTTTTCTTTTCCAAAAATGTCCTCTTTTTTTCTGATTACTTAAATACTACATGTTTGTTGTGGAAACTTTGAAAAATGCAGAAAAGCACAAAGAAGGAAATCAAAGTCACCATGAATAGCATGATCCAGAGATACCCACTATTAATATCTGTAAATATATCTTTCCAATATGTATGTATATCTTTTTTAAAAATTAGTATCATACTGTCCAAAATATATTCTGAGTCTGCCACTTTTCACCATTTTCTCCCAGTCTAAGTCACCACTGTCTCTTAAACTATTGCAAAACTATTAAACTACTGTCCCCTAAAATCGGTTTCCCTGCTTCCACTCGTACCCCCACCGCCACTGTCTATTCTCCAAAATAACCAATGTGATCCTTTAAATCATAACTTTCTCCTGCTCAGGACCCTCCAGTGGATTCCCATAGCACGTAAAACAAAACCCCAGTCAGTGCTTACTTTGGCCTTCAGGCTCCTGCAGGATGGGGCCTTCCAGCTTCGTTTCCATCTCTCCTCTTTGCTTGCCTGCTCCAGTCTCAAGGGCTTCTTTCCAACTCAAGCCCTTTCCAATTAGGGCCTTTGCTCTTTTCAGTACTACCTGCCTCAGTCCCTCATTTCAGTCCTTGATCCAACACCATCTCCCCAGAGGCCACTTTCCCCAGACAGTACCTTTACCTCCATCACTCTCCTTCCCTTACTCTGATTCATTTTCTTCATTACAGTAATTAAATTATTCTTCTGTAACATGATTTTTAAATGTACTTATTTATTTGTATCCCTTGACCTACATCTTCCCATTTTCTTGATCCTGGACACTGGTAACCACTGTTCTACTCTCTGTTTCTATATATTCAAAAAAAATTTTTTTGAGATTCCACATTTAAGTGAGATCATACAGTATTTTTCTTTTTGTGTCTGGCTTATTTCACTTGGCAAAATATCCTCATCCATGTTGGCACAAATGGTAGGATCTCCTTTTTTAAGGCTGAATAATATCTCATTGTGTGCATGTGTGTGTGTGTATCTCCACATCACAATTTCTTTTTCCATTCATCCATTGATGGACACTTCAGTTGTTTCCATATCTTGGCTATTGTGAATAATGCTTCAGTGAACATGGAAGTTCCAATATCTTTATGAGGCGGTAATTTCATTTTCTTTGGGTATATACCCAGAAGAAGATTGCTGGGTCATATTACAGTTATATTTTTAATTTTTTTAGGAACCTCCATACTGTTTTTACAATGGCTGTACCAATTTAAATTCCCCCCCAACAGTGTACAAGGGTTCCCTTTTGTCCCTACCTTCACCAACACTTGTTATCTCTTGTCTTTTTGATAATAGCCATCCTAACAGGTGTGAGATGATATCTCATTGTGATTTTGATTTGCATTTCCCTGATGATTAGTGATGTTGAGTACATTTTCATATATTTGTTGGCCATTTTTATATCATCTTTGGAGAAATGTCAATTCAGGGCCTTTGCCCATTTCTTAATTAGGTTATTCATTTTTTTTGCTACTGAGTTGTGTGAGTTCCTTATGTATTTTGGACATTAATCTCTTATCAGATATATGGTTTACAAATACTTTCTCCCAATCCATAGGCTGCCTTTTCATTTTGGTGATTGTTTCCTTGATGTATAGAATATTTTCAGTTTGATGTAGTTCTACTTGTTTATTTTTGCCTTTGATGCCTATAACCTGGTTTTGATGGCTGTAATAGTCTATAATATGTATGTACTATGGATTCTCTATTGTCAAACTTTTAGGTTGTTTTCCTTTTGGGTAAGGTAGGTTATAGGGAATATCTTATCTTTATAGCTTTCATTTTGTGAGATTCCACCCTTTCAGCCTGACAGAGGTAGTGGGGATTCTATTTGTAACTATAATTTCTGTAATCAGGTACTGTTCTAAATGCTTCATATGGATAATTTAATCTATCTCATTTAGTGAGGTAGATACAATTATTAGCCCCATTTCCCAGATGTGGAAATTGAATCAGAGAGTGTAAGTAACTTCTTTAACATCGCACAACTAATTAGTGGTAGAGCTGAGATTCAAACTGGTTTCTGCTTCCACAGCTTGAACGCTCAACCCTTCCTCCACCTTACCAGCTGTCTCCTGGTCTTTCTCCCAGCAGATGTTAGCAAAATTCCTTTGCCCTGCAAGTCACTACTGCTCTCTTTGTAGAGAGGCAGTGAAGACCAAGTCATGCGCCATTAAAATCCCTGTACAGAATAATATTAATCTGTTCTCTAGTCCTCTTTGGAATATAATATAATCCTTTGGGGATTACAGTTGAGCCACTCTGAGTGCCCCTAATTGTATGTCATGGAGCCTGTATTTTTCTACATTGTCCACAAAGAGATTGTGCGGCCTTGTCTATTACCATTTCCCAACTAGAGAATATGTATGGAACAAAGTTACTTTCCGAGGAGCCCTGTCAGAGAGGAGAGGAGGTTAGTCTGACCAGCATTCATCTTCTTGGCTCAATGCAAGGTGTCTAATCTGTGCTAGAATTTTGCTAAAAGTCTCTGTTAATAAAATTGAAACACTTGCCCTTCTGCAAGTTTAAGTTCTATCATGCTTTATAAACTCTCATATATTGTCATATTGCCATTTTTTTCAGATAATGTCAGATATTGTGCTCATGAATTCTTATTCTTTTAGGGTCCTTAGGGCTGTTTATTTCACTGTGCCTGTTGCAGTATTTGGGTGCACATACAGACAGTGTTGAGATGTAATTCATGTGAGCCTGGAGACTTAAATGCAGCAGCCAGGTGCATCCTATCTCCTCACTATCTCAGACTTTAATTTCCTCTTGGCCATGTTTTTGCTCTCCTTTCTGGCTCAAAGGTTATTCTTGAGAGAGAAGATGGAAACAAACTAGGAGTTGAGTAATTCTGTTTTCACTATATCATCTCTAAGTTAACTGTGTCATCTGCCGCAAGCAATAGGCTAAGGCTTATCTTGTTCTCTTCTTTGTTCTGAACATACCCCAGTGGCACTTCTCGTTGTTTATGTATGCATTATCCCAAGCCCCAGCCTTCCACTTCCCTGCCTTGACACTTTTCTTTTTATGCCACTCCTTTGTATCTGCTCTTGGCTGCTGCAGATTCCTCCTTCCTGCCTTTGTAAGTGTCCTGTGAAATGTAAGCTCACTGGAGACACAGTCATTGCTTTGGATAGTTACCACCCTTTTTCCTCTCCAAAATTATGTATGAATAGTCAGTCAGAATTAAATTATGTGGAGCCTCCAGTCTTTCTAGAATCAAGTTCTATGTGGTTAGACTCTCTGACCATGGAATCAAAGAGTATTTAGCCTCATGCCTTGCACATAGGGAGCCTGCAATAATGGTAGCAACAACAACAATCATAGCTAACCTTTACTGAGTACCATGATTGTAAACTGTGCTGAGCTCTTTATATCCATTTTCTCATTTATTTCTCACAATCAACATATAAGGTAGGTATCATTCATTATTCAGGATTACAGCTGAGAACATTGAGATATAGGGAGGTGACATTAGTAAGGACAGAGCCAAGAGCCTGGCTCAGGTGTGTCTAGGTTCCTGGGTGTGTACTTTAACCTCCACATTATGCTGCCCCTGAGATTTGGTCCACTGAATCACCTTCTTTTCTCTGGACTTGTGGAGTTCTGCTCTCCTACAGTCTCAGGAACACAAACTGCTCATATTCCCTTCCTTGGTCCTTACAAATCATGTGATGACAAGGTCCCTTTTCTCTCTAAGTGCCAGTCACTTCGACTCTGTCATCCATCTAGTTCTCCCTCATTAGCCAAAAATAGGCTGAAGCAACAGCTCTCTTCCTTTCATCCTTGTCCTTGCGTGACACAAGATTGTCAGTAGAGCAAGGCTTGAGTGAGCTGGATGCTCTGCTTCTGGCAGAGCAGGGCTCCTAACAGACCTCTGGATTGTTCTTCCATCATCCCTCAGCCTGCAGAGAACACAGCCTGATGGTGGGAGTGACAGGTGCACCCAGCGGGTGGGCCTGAGGGGACCTGGCCTCTGCCTCGGCTCCTCCTCATGGAGCTTTTGTGCTCTGGGAATGTTATGATGGTTTGAATGTTTTTCTTCAACTATGATTTACATGCCACCTACTCTGAAAAAGAATGTGAAGTAGTTTGCAATAAAACATGTCTAAAACAGGACAGTTAAAACACATTTTTAAAAGAGAGGCAGCAGACAGAGAGGTCAGAAATCATTTGCTTTGAATCCCTGACAAGAAGTTATGGCGCATGAAAGTATTTGATCAGTTCCCGATACAAATGTCTAGGTGTGTGGGAATGGAGAAAGAACTCTGCAGATGGGAAGAACCTAGAATCTCATGAGCCCATTCTACACGTAGAGTCAAAATAAAAGGCATCATGCCTTGCAACATCCATGGAAATACTCATTCATACCACCTCATCTCAGGAAGCCTCAGGGGAAGGCAGCAGAGGGACAATCACATGGGTTAATTTGAGGGGTAGGAAACCAGTTTTCCCAAGAGTCAGAACCAAGATAATTCATCATTATCATTGACAAAGGACCACAATAAACTTGTCTTTAAATGTTAATACTTGATTCACATATTATACAGATAGAACTCACACAATCTATCTCTCTGTTATTTTTAAGCACAAAAATGCTATAAATCATAAGGGAACTTTTAAAAATTACCACATTTGCTTCAAGGGTGCTTACACTATGGCTTATCTGTTAGATAAGATTTCCAGAAGGGAATGGGTGAGTGTGGAATGATGAATGAATGAGTACTCACATGGTCCTGTGACACCAGTGAATCAGTCTCATACCAGCTACGCTACAAACAGTTCATTCATTAGAGTTGGGGTGATCTCTGGCAGCACTTCCTGTTGTGACATAGGCTGGCACTAGGGAGTACTGAGTCAGAGTCCCAGCCAGCAACATGACTCAGGGCATTATCGGGCAGGGCAAAGGAGCACGGGCACTTCTCTGACCCTTGACCAGATATGCACCCATCATCACCTTGATAGTTTACAGGTGTCCATTCTATAGACAAATGGAAAAACAGAGAAGGAACATTGGTGATGGAGAATTGGCCTGTGAATTTCTGTATTACTAGAGATGTAATAAACACTCAAAGTGACCAGATGAATCAGAAGAGAGGGTCACTGGGGTACCTAGTGGGCAGTTTCCCTCTTTCCTACTATTCTGTAGGGGCATATCTACAGTTTGTTGAATGAAATCAAAGAGCTAAAACAACCTAGAAACTAAGTACTGGCCAGGTTCAATTAAAAGCAAACAAACAATGAAATATCAGGCAACAGATCTACCTAAAACTATTCTCTTAATTCTGTCTGTTTTCTTAATGTGAAGGTTTTAAGTATGCAAGTATTTATGGGAGAAGTAGTAGTTGTTTGTTTTGGGCAAATAGCGATATTCTCTTGGCTGCAGGAAGTCTTTAAAGATGGGGATGATTAAGACAGGGGAATGGCATTGGTAAGTGTGGGTGTGGTTGAATTTTTATAGCTTGATAGAATTTGGTAATAATTTTTAACATTGTCTTGTAAGGCTGGATTAAAACGTATAATGTAATACCTTTGGAGTGATATCATAGCAAAACCCAGTCTCCACAAGTGATTATGTACATTTGCTCGATTCAGTAAGTATTGATTACCTGGTTGTTCATTATCCATCCACCCATCCTTCCATCATTTTCTCATACAACACTTATTGACCAATATTATGGGCTGAATTTTCCCTGTGCCCCAAATTCGTGTGTTGAAGACCTAACCCTTAGTACCTCAGAATGTTACTGTATTTGAAGATAGGGCCTTTAAAGAGTTAAAAGTTAAATGAGCTCATTGGGGTGGGCCCTAATCCAGTTTGACTGGTCACTTTATAAGAAGAGGAAATTTGGACAGATGCACATAGAGGGGAGACCATGTGAAGTCAGAGAGAACATGACCATCTGTAAGCCAAGGAGAGAAGCTGACACCTTAATCTAATCTCCAAACTTGTGAGAAAATAAATTTCTGTTGTTCAAGCCACTCAGTCTGTGGTATTTGGTTATAGTTGCCCTCTCTAACTAATACAAGCACCTACTGTACACCAGGGCACTGTGCTAGATGTGAATGAAGTATTAATACCTTCTAGGCCTTCAAAGAGTTCCTAGCCTGGTACGTACAAAACACTGCTAAGTGTTGGGGAAACTATGAAGCTACAAGGATGAATCAGATACTTAGTTTTGTGGGATCTTAACATTTTATAAAACCAAAGCCCTTCCTCCTGTCGGTTTGAATATAGAATAGGGCTGTGATTGGCATGTGCTCCTATTTTGTTTTTAATTCTGACAAAAAATGTTTTGGGGAGGGTCTGTTGAGAGTTAAGTGAAATTTATATCAGCCACAAGAAACTGAAAGATATAGGAGGTCTGGGAGGTTGTGTTTTATTTTTTAATTCATGTGGCATCATTTAGGTATAAAACAGTCTTTAGAGCATTTGTTGCTTCAAACTCATCAGAAAACTCATTTTCCAAGTAAAATCCTGTCTTCATGGCAGATCCATTTATTCCTAGCTCACACAGCTTCAGCTGATCTCCAGAGTAAGCAGAAGGTACAGCACTGACAGCTGGCAGCCCGGCTCACGTAGCTTCTGTTTGTGCAATTGCTGTTTACACGGAGCTGCTAACTTAAGGAACAAATCATGGCTTGAACTGAGATGGAGGACACAGAGCAGGGCCCTGTGGCTTTTGGAGTAGAATGCAGTCACATATTTTAACAAACAGCATGCACTAAACGGCAGAAACGTGCAATTTTGAAAGCTCTAAGGGACTTTGGATGTTGTCCAGCCAAAGCCCTCATTTTGTAGATTTGGAACAAGAGATGCAAGTTAAATATTAAATGACTTGCCTAGGGTCAAAAAACTATCTAGTAGCAGAAATGGGAGAAAGACCTTTGTCTCTTGCTCTAAGTACAACTGTCTTTTCTGCCACCATAGGTTTGGGTTTGGGAAATTTGTAGTCCAGAGCTAATAACCTTACAAACACTGTGTCTGTAATTCAGGTGTCTTGTGCTGAATGGACGGTGCTGTCTATTCCTTGGTGTTCTTCTGAGCAGCTAGACCTCCTGTCACTGTGGGATACTGAGTCAAGCAAGTATATTCCTTTTTCCACTCAAAAATAGAGCTGTTTAATATATCAGAAGTAGGAGAAATTGGAAGAGGAAACAAATGCTTATTAGATACCAACTGTGTGGCAGGCAGTATGCTGGCCCTTCAGAACAACTTATATATGAGAGAACAGGGTTGAAGAGACTACCTCCCTTGTTTAAGATCTCAAGGTATCATTGGACAGTTCCAGGATTTGTCCTATTCCAGCGCCTGTAATTCTTCCACTAATCTATACTCCCTCTCTCATCATAATTAATAAATGTTACATTATAGAGCTAAACTAAGTTTATAGTGAGATGTAAAGACCCACAAACATAGAATTATATCTTATTTATTAACCTTTAACTTTTTCCAATCATTGTTAATATAGCACTGGTTCCATCTCCAGGCTAAAATGGGACACCATTGGTGCTCACTTTGAACATCTTTTGGCCAGGAATTTGTCCAGAGTTCTAAACCTTGGACAGCTTTGCATCAAGACCTGTTGGAGGGAGTTTTCACTTACCCGTATAAGAGAGAGACTCACCATCTCCATGGGTCCTTTTCTCTTGCTTATCGGGTCTGGCTTTATTTACAGCTGAAGTGTGGTTCCTTTCTGTGAAGATCATTTTATTATTCCAAAAAAGATCTTGGATACCATGTCCTCTTCTCATGGTCGGAAATCTGAGTGCTGCAGTGTGCTGCATTTTATTTTTATTTCGTGGACAAATAAAAGAGAATGACCATAGTGATACACAGTGTGTCAGTCTGGCCACTTAGATTCTATTTGTGGAGGAGTTCCCTTTTTTGTGGAGCTAATATTTACTGAGCACCAATGTCCTAGGTACCATATGGTGTCTCAGGCACTATACTAAGCCCTTTCTATGGATGGCCTCCCTTAAGACTAAGAGTAACCTTATGTTGCTCCTACCTATTTTACAGAGATGTAAACTGTCGCTTAGGAGGGTCAAACAACTCAGCCCGGTTCAGACAGCCACCAAGAAGCAGAGCTGAGCTTCCAAACCACTGTGCATGCTACCTCTTGACTCTCTGTTTCTTTGTGCATTTCTCTAGTCTTGGAGGTTTTTCTCCACCTGCCCATTTATTTTCTATAATTCTTGCTCTTGGGACAGATGATTTCCAAGGTTCCTTTGAGTATTGAAATTCCATGATGATTAAAGTTGTAATTTATGCAATTTGATTAATTTACACTAATGCCTTAGTTCATTCACAATGTTAATTTCTTTACTGAAGATTTCAACAGCTTTTTAGTTTACTTACAGATCTTCTGATGTTAAGGGAATCAAGATTCCTTTCCTAGAATAACATTTAAAACCCTGATTTTAAAAAAATGTAAGGTTTAAAAACATATCTGAAAGGATTTTACCATGCATGCAACATACCAATTTTCCATATGGACCAAAATAGTCATTTTAAGCCCCTGTTCTCTTGGTTGTCTTTCCCTAGTCTCACAGATGCAGTGCTAATTGCATGCAGATTTAGGTCCTTTATAACATGAGGTAACAATTTGAGCATCGTAGGCTTGAGTGCTACATTTGTTAGATGTGCCAGGCCTGGAATTGGCGTTGGTTTGTCAGGATGCTGAACCCACATGGAGCTCAACTCATCTAAACTTTGGGGAAGCTTCCTGGAGAACGTCCTATTATGCTCCTCTCAGACTGGTAGGAGAGCCAGTGGTGTGGCTGGTTCCTTTGCCAGGATGTCTCTTGGTCAGACTAGCCAGTATTGGGTGCGGCCCTTTTGGACCAGTGCAGGCATTTGAGTCTTTCTAGTCAAGCTGTGCTTGTTGAAGAATGATTCCGGAAGTGACGTCTATTCACAGGCCAACTAGTTGGGCTAGCTCCAAGGATCTGAGTGGCTCTCTGCAGCTGAACGCAGACTGTACTTGAGATACATCTAAAATCCATTCTGACTGGATTGATAAAACAAGGAGACTAAAAAGAAAGGAAATTGCAGGATTCTGCAATCATACCTGTAATTAGGGAGCCATGGGTGTAACTTTGGAGAATAATCTGACCTTGCTTTGGCACCTTATCTGTAGTCCTAGTCTTTGGAGTCAGGCAAACCTGAGTTCCAGCCAAGCTCTGCTCTTAATGGCTGTGTGATAATGAGGACATCACTTGGCCTTCATGATTGTCAGTTTCCTCACCTGTGAATTGGGGTGATCTACCTCCCCCATGGGTCTGTTGTGAGGAAAACATGTGATGACGCTGCAAGGCTCCTTAGGCACTCAGTGCTGAGCTGTGCGGCCAATGCACAGTCAGCAGCTACACGATACTATTTTTATTCCCTCTTTCCCTCCCCCCGACAGGACACAGTCTTCTAGAAAAATAGGGTTCATGCAAACTAGCATTTTAAGAGCACTCATACAGATGTGCACCATGTGATGCATGTGTGCTTGATGAGATTTTATTAAACCTAATTTTAAACTCATATTTTAAATATACTTAGGGAAGCACAGAAAGGTACCCCACAGCAGGTTGTTTTATGAAGGCAATAATAATTGCTGAATCATTTTCATCTCAGCTTTACATATTGTGTTTTCACAAAATGAGAGACCCCCACCCCACCCCATAGCTTCCTAGAGGAACAATAGCAATGAGCAAATAGTACTTACTTCTTGGAGACTCAGTCAGTCATTCTTTTGGGTGTTTCTCCTAAAGCTAGCTCATTTAAGGACAGCTGTCAGGGGCTTGCTACTTTTTGTAGCCCTGTTTCTTGCTTTGTGATAAGGAGAAGCAGGCCCAGGTCTGCAGCCGGCCAAGATTTGAACTGGAATGTTGAAGCTGAAGAGTTAAAATGCATCTGTGTCAGGGGACTAGCAGAGGGAAAGGGTTTCCAGGGAACTGCCCTGAGAACCATCTGGGAGTGAGGGTGGTCCTCGCCTCGATCCAGCTGTCAAATCCCCCAAGTAAATACACATAAGGCGTTAGAACTGTGCCCAGCACAGGGTAAGTGGGAAATGTGAAGTATCATTATTATTACCGTTGCTATTATTATTATAGGCTTGTTTCAAGACTCTGGGACTTGGCTCAGGCTGTCTTTCTAAATGGGCTTCCATCTTACAGAATCCAGGGGTATACTTTGGAACCAGTAGTTGCACAGCCAATGAAGGATCAATTCAACAACCTAACGATTGATTCCACATGCTGTCTCAAACCCTCTGTGTACTCCTCATTTTCCCTAAATTGCCATGACTAGCTGGCTCCAGCTAGGTCTTTGTGATTTACCTAGACTATTGCTGTCTCCTGTGCACCGCTGAAGGGATGAGCACCTTGTTGTGTATTCATCTGACGGGCTGACCGAAATGGTATGCAGCCAGACTGCTAAGTCCACACCAGCCAGCATTTAGTCCTCAGAAACCTGATTCCAAGAATGTATACCTTGCGTTGCAATCTAGATTTCAGAGGAAAGTTTTGGACAGAATAACCCAGACCCAAGTCTGGGTAATTTAAAGCCTGGGTGAAATGGGGCAGAAAGAGCCCGGAATATACAGGTCTGAATCTTGGCTGGGGAGATGTGGAAGACTCGAGGCGCCAGATGGCTGGCCTCCCTCCGAGTGTTTACCACCCTGGTGCCATGGGGCTGTGGGGTGGGCCACCCATGTGCTCATTCTCTCCCTCCTCCCCTGCGCCCCTCCACAGCTCCCCCCTCCTCTTCTTATTCTCTATAGACTGGAGAAACTCAGGAACCTACTGACCCAAGGGGAGACCCTGCCTGGCCAAGGACACTGTGGGTTTACAGTGAATGATCCCTCTGCCTATGAGATGTGAGGGCTGGCCCTGGACTTTGAACGCAAGCCCCACCCACCTCTCTTGAGTGTGGATATTATTCCCTGTAGGACTTACTCAGGGCAGAGGGTGGTGTGAGGCTTGGGGTTGAATCTCCAGGAAGTAGAAAGTCTGTGGGCAGTCATTGACTCAGCCGGGGCCAATGAGAACAAGGTCAGTTGTTTCCTTTGTGCCGTTTCCTCCTGCCCCGCTCCCCACCCCCACCCTCACCCCCACCCCTTTGTCCTATGGTGCCTGGGCTTCCTCCAAGGCTCAGGCGCCACTGGCCTTGCCCTGGGCCTCCTGAGGGACTTTTGAGGCTTGTAGTTGGTGGTCCTTTTAGTCTGAGTGTCTCTGAGCCCACCTTCCAGAGGAGAAAGCAGTTGCTGATGGGACCAACTACAGCTCCTCACTGATGCACCTGCTACTCTGGCAATTGTGCAGTCTGGGACTACTTTCTCTTCTTCCTGAGGCATAATATCGCTTGCAGTCCTGAGTCCTGAGCCCACTCTAGCCTCGAAGGCAGAAGACTGGGCTTTTATAAACCCACAATACTGCAGGTGCTGCACAAGTGAAGTGTTTTCCCGATTCCTTTCCTCTCCTAACACCTATCTATTAAACTAGAGGACTTACCATAGTAAGGTGAAAGGGGGGTGTCTTGTGACGGTCATTGATTGCTTCACTTCCTGTTGCCACCAAGCAGGTATGCCTGAGAACAGAGAGGGTGCCAGAGGCCAGGAGGGTGGTGAGCAGGCCCGGGCATTGACTGTGTGTGCATGGGAGGCTGGTCCTGCTTTGGAACACCTACAGGGTTGTGGCTTTCCTCCCACGCGCCAGGACCCAGCCAGGCCCCACAGCCTGACCACGCACAGCTGCTCCGGCCACACTTAGGATCTCTTCCCAGGGATCCTCTTAGTCTGTCCCAGGGGAACTGCAAAGGAGGGCCTTTCATCCAGGGATCTCCACACTCACAGAAGACTTTAAATTTGGAATTTAAAAAAAATTATCTCCAAAGATATGCTAATGGGACTGAAAAAAAGGAAATGATTATCAGCTTCAAACTTATGCCCAACTTTGGTACCAGGTCCATGGATTTTTAAAATGAATCCTGCTATTAGCTTGTGAAAAGGATGGTTACATTGCCTTGTGTGTGTTTTTAAAATGTTACATGTGTTAAAAGCTTAATTTTTTAAATGTAAACGTCTAAAATATATCACAGTTTTTGAAACTCTATTTGGACATTTCTTCATTTTAATATATCTGAAGCGTCAGAGAAGGGAAGTGTCCCAGGTCTCCTTTGCCCTCTAAGCAGCCCGTTGGCCACCCCCCTCCTGATGGATTGTGGGAAGAAGCAGACGCTTCCACACCGTCATTTCAACTTCAGAAAATCTAAGGTGCAATTCCCTGTGTCGTTACAGTGCCTGGCCTGTAACAAAAGAGGCCTTCTACGCTTTCTCACTTCATTTTAAGCACTGTTTTCTCCTCCTACAGAAAGGCTTCTGTCTCCTGGCCCAAAGCTACAGGCTGTCCAGCTATAGAGGGAGTGGCTGGCCAGTATTCTTATGCTCTTCGCCTTTAGACAACTGGGGCTGCACGTTGGAATCAAGTGGAGAATTTTCCTGAAAGCTGATGCCTGGGTTCCACCCCCAGAGATTCTGATTTACTTGACAGTTGGTGTGGCCTGGGCACTGGGATTTTTAAATGCTCCCCAGGTGATTTTAATATGCAGCAAAGGTTCAGAAACAGTCCCCTGAGACCCTTTTTCTCAAACGTTAGAATTCATCAGAATAATGTATACGTGTGTTGTGTGTTGCCGGGGAAGCTTGTTAAAACACAGATTGCTGGACCCAACCCCCACAGTTTCCAGTTCAGAGTTTCTGGATTGTACCCAATAGTCTATAGTTCTAAAAAGCTCCCAGGTGATGTGATGCTACAATTCTGGTGACCACATTTTGAGAACAGCTGTCTTAAAAGAAAGCAAGCTAGAGAGATGGGCTGGGAAGGGAAATGTGAGTGAATGCATGAAGATACAGCTATTTTTTATTCTCAAACTCTACATTTGACTTTAGAGGCAGGGACAGTATTGGTCATCATAGCTGCCACTGCAGAAGACCCAAGCTGGGGTAGAGCTAAGTCCAAGCAGCTGGGGCTCTGGTTGGTAGAGTAAGGTATGGTTCTGAAATAGACTTTGGGGATATAGATCAGCTCTGTGCAATGAGAATATAATGCAAGACACAAAATTACTTATGTAATTTCATATTTTCTAGCCACATTAAAGAAATGAGAAACAGATGACATTAATTTTAATGATATATATTATATAACCTAACTTACAAAATCCTATCATTTTAATAGGTCATCAACATAAACAATTATTAATGAGACAGTTTACATTCTTTTCATGCTAAGTCTTTGGAATCATATGTGCGTTTTACACTTACAGCACATCTCAGCTCAAACCAGCCACATTTCAGTGGCCACATGTGGACATCACAGATCTGGATAGACCGAGTTCTGGGGCCATCTGCCCCTGAAGAAGGGCTGATGCTGAGGCCCTCACTTCTCTCAGCTGCAGATTGCCCCTCCTTCCTGCTTCTCCCAGAGCCCCTGGAATCTGTTCTCAGCATCTGAGACTCTTTCCTGCGTCTTTCACCATCAGTGCTCTGGAAAGCACAAAATGTTGAATGGGCTCAACTAGGTCTGCAGGGCTTGTTCCCTCATGTCTGCATCTGAGCGCAGAATCTGAGAGGTTTTCATAGCGACTCCCTCTTTCCTGACTTAGCCATCTGTAGCGGTGAGCAGAGCACCTGGTTTTTGTTGGAGAGAAATGGGTGGCTGAAATAGAGTGAAGAAGAGAGTAAAGGCAGAGCTGTGGTTGAACTGAGCAGTAGCTCCAGAATGGAGTTTTCTTTCAAGTGCTGCTAGCAGGAATGAATGTCTGCCTACCCCGGCCAGAGGAGCCCAGAGCACCCAGATGGGTTCTTACGGCATCAGGTCCGCAGTCATTGTGCTCTCCCAGCAGCAAGCTGCCCTTTCTCCGATTAAACTCGTTAGACACACAAGTATTGAATGCCTACTGTATGCACAAGTATACTGGTGAGGCAGTAGGCTGTAATTATTTAGACCACACATTTTGAAATCAGTCAGGCCTGAATTAAAATCCCCACTTTTGCAGTATGATCTTAAGCAAGTTATTTAATGTCTAAGCTATGGTTTCTTCATTTGCAAAAATGGAGATACTATCATCTATATCATAGAACTCTTGTGAGGATCAAGTGGAGTAATATATGTCACTTCTTAGCTCAGTGCCTGGCACGCAGGCAGGCACTCAATGAATGGTCGCAGGCTGGGACTAGGTGAGGTGAGTGAAGAGCTGAGGGTGCAAAATTTAAGGAGGTGCCCACCCTCAGGGCTGTGCCAGTTGTACTGTGTGGTGATCTCATCGCCAACACTGCTGTTGCAGTTGTATTATTACACGGTAGGGAGTGCCAGGGGAATTCCCAAGCCATGTAAGCCATGGTCCTTTCTCTCAAGGAGCAGAGGGTCCGTGAGGGGAGACAAGACATAGGTACAAACAACGATGGGCTAGATGTGATGAGGAGGGAGACACCACTTCCACCTGAAGGATTCAGAGACTATGTCCTTGAAGAATGGGTGAGATATCTACAGAGATAGATTGGATGGAAGGATGATTTTTAGAGGGAATGGCTTGATCAAAGCCATGGAGATGAAAAACCGTGCTCAGGGAATATTGAATGGTTGCTATACTGGCACATAGAGACAGCTAAAAGAGTCTGGTTGCAGCCCAGTTGTACAGGCTTTAAATCCCAGGCTAAGGAGTTTGGCCTATATTTGGTAAAAAATGGAAAGTAATAGATAGATCCCAGGAAGGAGTGACAAAAGAAATGAGGAATATCTTTTCCTTTAGAGACAGAGAGGTTTTTGAGAGTCAGAATTTATTGCCATCATCCTGTCAAAATTTAACACAAGACTTCGTGCCTTGAGGCACATGAAACTTGTAAATCACATCATCCACTACCACCCCTTCTCCATCCCACTCCCTCAAAGTAACCCCTACTACCCATGTGGTATATGTTCTTGCAGCCTTTCCTTCATACACAGATGATATATAGAGATTCAAAAAAATTCAACCAAAATTGGATCATGCTATACTTACTCTCTGCTCTGCCATTTGCCTTTTAAGCGTGGTAAAATATATATAACAAAAAATGTACCATTTTAACCATTTTTAAATCAATAGTTCAGTGGCATTAAATACATTTATATTGTTGTGCAATCATCACCACCATCCATCTCTACAACTTTTTTTTTATCTTCTCAAACTGAAACATTGTACCCATTAAAACACTAACTCCATATTCGTTCCTCCCTCTAGCTCCTGACAGCCACCATTCTACTATTTTTCTCTATGAATTCAACTACTCTAGGTACCTCATATAAGGAATCACATAGCATGTGTTTGTAACTGGCTTATTTCACTTAGCATAGTGTCTTCAAGGTTCATCCATATTGTCAGATGTGTCAGAATTTCCTACCTTTTCAAGGCTAAATAATATTCCATTGTGTGTGTATACCATACTCTGTTTATTAATCCATTAATAATGGATAGGTTGCTTCTGCCTTTTGGCTCTTGTCTGCTATTTACTTTTAAATAATATACTGTGGACATCTTTCCATGTGAGTTCCTATAGAGCCACCTCATTCTTCTTAATGGCTGGCTAATATTTTGTTGTGTGAAAGAGACTGGTGTGGAATCACACAACCAGCTAGTGATACAGCATAGACTTGAACTCAGGTTTTTCTGGCTCCAAAGACTGAGTGCTTTTCACCACTCCAGGAAACATGAGGGATGTGTACATTTTGAACCACCATATGGCTGGCATGGTGTTATACAAGCATAAAATAATATGGTATGATTTGATTAGGTTCTGTGAAGATTCTGATAAATGAAGTGATGAGAATGTGTGAGGCCATATCTAGCCCTGATTTAGGCATCCCTACTCTGTGTCCTCCCACAAACACAGTTGTCATCAGCTCTTGGTTCATGCTGACCTGGCCACCTCTTAGGTAACTCAAGAATAATAATTAATAATAGCATCTTTAGGCCAGAAGGGACCTTAGAGTTCACCCGGCCCAACCCTTTGTCTTAGAGGAGGAGAAAACTGGCTGCTGAGAGATGAGCCGCTGGGCTGTGTGTGAGTTTCCCTCAGCTTCCACAGAGAGGGTGTGGCTGCTGGCTAAGTAATATAAGAAGATGCTCCACACTGTTTTCATCCCAACTTTATTGACCCATAGTCGCTCTGTTGATGCTGGAAACTCATTTTCCCTTGTATATTACTGTTATTGTTTGTTTCTACTGTATACATGTATTCTTCCAGCAGCCTGCCTGGCTTTATTAAAAGATATTTATGTTTTCTGATCACTTCCACTTCCTTCGCTTCCTTCCAGGAATGGAAAATCAATCTGAGTGTCATTAAGAGAATATTCCCTGAAGAAGGTTGTTGGCGACAGTGGATCTGTCATCCACCTTAGTTTCTTTTACTGAGCAGTTGGAATTTCTTCCACAGGGAATGAGCCCTAGTGTTATTTCACCATCTGAACCCAGTCCTTTTACTGACTTGCCAAGTTTTCATTCCGTTGTCTCGCTGTCGTTGGCTGATCTGATCTCTACGCTGATTAATTAGTTTCAAGCCCCTTCATATTGACCTAATAAAATTGGCTTGTTTAATTTGTGTCAGAAAATTTCTAAGAATGTTTCATTTAGACTCTGATAAGGAGCATTTTTTTAAGTGTCCTGTTGGAGATCCCTTAGGAGAGAGAAGTTGTCCTTCCTGCAGTCTCTTGAATTACACAGATCAAACGCCAGAAAGATAGCAGATTCTTCCTGCTGCCAGGTCTGAATGCTTTCACAACAAGCCGATCTGCCTGTTAATGGGGCAGACGCACATGGCACTGCTGTCTTTCCAACCTCGAGGGTGGCTGAGCTGGTTCTAAGCATCCAGACTGAGCCTGCTGGCCACCACCCTGCCAGCCAGGGCCTGCACCAGGGGTGGGGAATCTACGGCATTGGGGCCACATGTGGCCTTCTAGATCCTTGAATGCGGCCTTCTAGATCCTTGAATGCAGCCTTTTGATTGAATCCAAATTTTACAGAACAAACCCTTTTAATAAAGGATTTGAGCCAGGCCACTTCACCAGCTCCAGTCTCATGCTACTTGATTCATAAATGCTTTCCTTTTTTTTTTATTGGCTGTGATCCCTTCAGGAGAGGTTGGAGTAAAAGTCTCCAAGTTGAATGTTTTCGCTTCTGTCACAAAGAGAAATGAATGGGAAGAACAATGTAAATGGCCTCAAAGGGGAGAAGGGGACTGAGCTAAGAGCAAAACCCCATCCTGGATGCAGGACTGATTCATAGCACTATAAGATGCCTTTTGGGGCATGGTTGCTCATTAGCAAAACTAAAATTTAATAGCTTCTTTCCCAATCAGCAACTACCATTTTGCAGGGAGCTTGTTTATTTAATAAGATCAGACCACTGTATCCAACTAATCTCTACTTGTATATCTCCCCTAAGATAAGCTTCATGAAAATGCGTAAACACGCTCTCAGAATCTTCTTTAAATTCCCTCAAAGCGCCCTGCAACTGCCTGCCCCCTAGCTGGGGCTGTCTGGGCAGTGGCTCAAGTGTCCCCCTCTGTGGGAGGCTTCTCATACATCTCTGTCAGGCAAGGCAAGAGCTGCAGCCGGAGATGAGCTACCCCTACAAAGCAGCCTCCCTGCTTGCAAGGCAGGGCCCTGGGAGCTGCTGTGCAAGCTGCAGCATTTGGCTGATTCATTTGTCTTCATTAATGTTGCTTGTAGCTGAGGCCTTTGTCACATATATGATTATGTGAGATTCAGTTCTCTTGAATGTGTAAACACAGAGCTCTGGTGTGAGGCTCCAAGCAAGCAGCAGCCCGAAGAGAAGCTTTTCAGCTGTTTAAGGGGACAGGTTGTGCTATCAGCCCCTAGGGATGGGTCACACTGGGGGACCCAGGTCTTGAATGTCAGGAACTGGTTCTTGGAGCAATAAGGGTTAGGAATGCTGCTGCCTTGGTTCCTTGGCCCCAGGCCGCAGGGCTTGCCTCTGTGCGCCAGTCCCATCATAGAGCCTGTCCTCCCCCATGCCTCCCTCCCTCGGCGCCCAGACTGGCTCAGCGTTACCACCGAATGTCTCTCTGCTTGATCCCTTTTTATCTCCTCCTCCAGGGTCCCATCTTCATCTAAGGCCACCATAATCTCGTGGCTGGGTTCCTGCAACAACCTCTTAACCACACTCCCTACCTGCAGTCTTGTTCCCCTCTAATCCAATTCTACACCCTGCTGATATCCCTCTACAATGCAGATCAGTGTGGGTCATTCCCCTTCTCTGGGAAAAGGTCAGACTGTTTGGAATGTCCTATGAGGCCTTCAGGACTAGGCCCCAGTAACCATGCTGAGCTTCAGCCTCGCCCCCAACCCCACCTTTCTCCCTCCATGGGGCTACCCTTTGTCACAGGGTGCCAAAAAAATTCCACCTTGTGCCCAATATCTTAGGGGTTTTAGATAAAGTAATTTTTAAGATTTTTAACTTTGCCACTGCACTATTTCTCAGATTAGAACAGGAGAACTTGTTCTGGATGCTGGCCCAAGTGAAATGTCCAAGTCACTGCTTTACTAGGCATCATTCTTCAGCTTCCTTTTTCAAATGTTGTATTCAGTCCACTTTAGGTACAAGAAAAAGATCAAGTTACTCGAGGAAAGAATGAAGGGGAGATTTATTAAAGGATAGGCATGTGTGGGAACCCAGAGAAATGTGGCTTTAAGAAGGGCAGAAACAACCGTAGGACTCAGCTGGTTGGTCTCTCTCTCTCTCTCTCTCTCTCTCTCTCTCTCTCTCTCTCTCTCTCTCTCTCTCTCTCCCCCTCTCTCTCTCAGCGCTTTGCCTCTCTTCATTCTTCCTGCTTTCTCTTGACTGGCTTCGTGTGTTTACTCATCTTCTACATAGCCCCAAATGGCAGCCACATGCCAGGGTCTACGTGAACTTCCAAATTAGCACCTACTACCCACGCAGCCTCTTGCTGTCTGAGAGAGAATGTGTCGGTGCCAGAGTTGTCTCCCTGAGCCAGGTGGCACCAGCCCTGTGTCCAGCAAGCCTGTAGATTGGTGTCCTTGGCTCAGAACTGTTTCCCACTCTCTTTCCCTGTGGCTTGGACTCAAGAAAGGAGGTTACAAGGGTATCCTGCCTTCATATCAGTGGGAGGCTGTACGCTGGGTGGCTTGAACAACAGAAATGTATCAGTGCTGAGGCTAGAAGTCTGAAATCAAGGGGTCAGTACCTTGTTTCCTTCTACAGCTGTGAGCGGGAATTTGTTCCATACTATTCTCCTAGCTTCTGGTAGCTTCAGTTATTCCTTGGCTTATAGATGGCATTCTCCCTGTGTCATTACATTGTCTTCTTTTGGTGTATGTCCTTTTTTCCCCTTTTATTAGGACACCAGTCATATTGGATTAGGGCTCACACTAATAACCTCATTAACTTGATCATCTGCAAAGACCCTATTTCCAAATAACATAACATTCATGGTACTGGGGGTCGTGGAGTCACAATTCAACCCATAACAGAGGCGAAGGGCAGGGCCAGCAGACACATCCATAATTCTCCTCCCAGGTCTGTCAGGAGCTCCCGAGTGAGCCACGTAGCCAATCCTTCAGACATAACGAGACAGCAGAGTAGAGAGAAACATTAGGTTCAAATGAGGCTCCTATTATAGACAGAAACAAACTTGAAAATTCCAGGTAACACATTCTCCAGGTAAACACATCTTCCACCGCACCTTGGCAAGGAATATAATCTTTATTTTGTAAGACCGTCAGGGAAAGATCATTTATACCAAAGATAGGCCTATAGTCCTAACAGCAGCTGTTAACATGGCCAATAATAATTACAATAGTAATGATAATACTGTACACCATGCATGGTGCATTAGAATTGTCAAAATGTTTTCACATACTATTTTGATCCTAACAATGACTGTAAAGTAGGAAAAGTAAATTTTTGTGATGTTCTCTGTCTATGCCTCAATTTCCTCACGTGTGAAATGAAGATGGAACAACATTTACACAAAGGGTTGTTGAATGCATTAATAACTGTAAAGCACTGGCACCCCAAACCCGCCACAGAGCTGTATGTAGCTGGCCCGTGCAGCTCAGGGATGGGAGGACCAAATGTGAAGCCAGGCAGGAGGTGCCTCTCCATCCCTGTCCCCTCTTCCTGTCTTGTATCCTATGGTTACTTTGCCAGAGGCTCATGTAATTCCATTTCTTTAAACTATTTTTTCATCTATTTTATTTCCTGTCAAAGCTACAGGCACACCTCATTTTATTGCACTTTGCTTTATTGTACTTCACAGATATTACATTTTTTTACAAATTGGAGGTTTGTGGCAACCCTGCATCAAGCGTTTGTATCAGTGCCATTTTTCCAACAGCATGTGCTCATTCGTGTCTCTGTGTCACATTTTGGTAATTCTTGCAATATTTCAAACTTTTTCATTATTATTATGTCTATCATGATGATCTGAGATAAGTGCTCTTTGATGTTACTATTGTAATTGTTTTGGGGCACCACAAACCATACCCATATAAGATGGTGAACTTAATTGATAAATGTGTACATGTTCCAACTCCTCCTCTGACCAGCCATCCCCCTGTCTCTCTCCCTCTTCTCAGGCCTCCCTATTCGCTGAGACACAACAATATTGAAATTAGGCCAATTAATAACCATGCAGTGGCCTCTAAGTATTCAAGTGAAAGGAAGAGTCCCATATCTCCCACTTTAAATCAAAAGCTAGAAATGATTAAGCTTAGTGAAGAAGGCATGTCAAAAGCCAAAACAGACTAAAAGCTAGGCCTCTTACACCAACCAGTTAGTTTACCAAGTTGTAAATGCAATGGGAAAATTTTTGGAGGAAATTAAAAGTGAACACGAGTGATAAGAAAATGAAACAGCTTTGTTGCTAATACAGAGAAGTTTTAGTGGTCTAGATAGAAGATCTAACCAGCCTAACAGCATTCTTTTAAGCCAAAGCCTAATCCAGAGCAAGGCCCTAACTCCCTTTAATTTTATGAAGGCTGAGAGAGGTGAGGAAGCTGCAGAATAAAAGTTACAAGCTAGCAGAGGTTGGTTCATGAGGTTTAAGGAAAGAAGCCATCTCCATAACATAAAAGTACAAGGTGAAGCAGCAAATGCTGATGTAGAAGCTACAGCAAATTATCCAGAAGACCTAGCTAAGATCATTGATGAAGGTGGCTATGCTAAACAACAGATTTTTAATGTAGATGAAACAGCCTTCTATTGAAAGAAGACGTAATCTAGAACTTTCATAGAGGAGTCAGTGCCTAGTTTCAAAAGACAGGCTGGCTCTCTTGTTAGGAACTAATGCTACTGGGTAACTTTAAGTTAAAGCCAATACTTATTTACCATTCTTAAAATTCTGGAGTCCTTAAGAATTATGTTAAATCTACTCTGCCTGTGCTCTATACATGGAACAAGAAAATCTGAATGACAGCATATATGTTTACAGCATGGTTTACTAAATATTTAATAATTTTAAGCCTGTTGTTGAAATCTGCTCAGAAAATAAAGATTTCTTCCAAAATATTACTGTTCATTGACAATGCATCTAGTCATCCAAGAGCTCTGATGGAGATGAACAAGGAGGTCAGTGTTGTTTTCATGCCTACTAATACAACATTCATTCTGCAGCCCATTGACCAAGGAGTAATTTTGACTTTCAAGTCTTATTATTTAAGACATACATTTCATAAGGCTATAGCTGCCATAAGTAGTGATTCATCCAATGGATCTGGAAAAAGTCAATTGAAAACCTTCTGGAAAGGATCCACAATTCTAGATGCCATTAAGAACACTCACAATTCATGGGAAGAGGTCAACATATGAACATTAACAGGAATTTGGAAGAAATTGATTCCAACCCTCACGGATGACTTCGAGGGATTCAAGACTTCAGTGGGAGGAAGTAACTGCAGATGTGTTGGAAATAGCAAGAAAACTAGAATTATTAATAGAAGTGGAGTCTAAAGATATGATTGAATTGCTGCAGTCTCATAATAAAACATGAACAGTGAGGAGTTGCTTCTTATGGATCAGCAAAGAAACTGGTTTCTTGAGATGAATCTACTGTGGTGAAGATGCTATGAACATTGTTGAAGTGACAGCAAAGGATTTGGAGTATTACATAAATTTAGTTGATAAAGCAGCAGCAGGATTGGAGAGGATTGACTCCAATTATTATTATTATTATTTTTTTTTTTTGAGACAGAGTCTCACTCTGTTGCCCGGGCTAGAGTGCCGTGGCGTCAGCCTACGTCACAGCAACCTCAAACTCCTGGGCTCAAGCAATCCTTCTGCCTCAGCCTCCCGAGTAGCCGGGACTACAGGCATGCACCACCATGCCCGGCTAATTTTTTCTATGTTTGGTAGAAATGGGGTCTCACTCTTGCTCAAGCTGGTCTCGAACTCCTGAGCTCAAACGATCTGTCCACCCCAGCCTCCCAGAGTGCTAGGATTACAGGCATGAGCCGCCATGCCCAGCCTTGACTCCAATTTTGAAAGAGGTTCTACTATGGGTAAAATGCTGTCAAACCTTATTGCATGCTGTAGAGAAATCTTTCATGAAAGGAAGAGTCCACTGATGCAACAAACTTTATTTTTTTTTTATTTTAGCATATTATGAGGGTACAAATGTTTGGGTTATGTGCGTTGCCTTTCTCCCCCTTGCCCCCCCACCAGAGTCAGAACTTCAAGCATGTCCATCCCCCAAATGGTGCTCATCGCACTCATTATGCTCATTATGAATGTATATACCCATCTCCCCCATCTGCCCAATGTCCAATAAATGTTATTCCTATATGTCCACTTAGGTGTTGATCAGTGAAACCAATTTGCTGGTGAGTACACAACAAACTTTATTGTTGTCTTATTTTAATAAATTGCCACAGCCACCCCAACCTTCAGCAACCACAACCCTGATCAGTCAGGGGCCATCCACGTCAAGGCAAGAAACTCCACCAGCAAAAAGATTACAACTCACTGAAGGCTCAGATGACTGTTAACCCTTTTTAGCAATACAGTATTTTTAATTAAAATATGTGTGTACATTTTTTAGACATAATGATATTGCACACTTCAATAAACATAATTTTTATATGCACCAGGAAACCAAAACATTTGTGTGAATCACTTTATGATGTTTTCTTTATTGCAATACATGTGGTCCCCAAATTATGAATGAGATACATTCCTGAGAACATCTTTAGGTCGGATTTGTATGTAACTCGGATCCCTAATGAACAGCACATATACAGTAATAATAATAATAACAATACTATAATGGCTCATATGTGGTAATAACAATAGTGTATTACTGTGATAATAAAATACACATGTAATGTAATATTAAGTTACAGAAACCATTGTGCTCTTTCTTTTAATTCAAACAAACAGAACATAAAAATAAATGCATACAAAAAGTTTAGGAGATAGAAGAAATTTCAAATAAGAATATTAAAGGTTAACACCCACCTAATGTTGCAGCAATGCTAGGCTACCAGCAATGTTACGTTTATTTTGATCTGCTAACTAAATCAATAATAACCTTTCCACTTCAGTATTTAGTCCACTATGCTGCTTAGTAATAACTGATGCTTTCATTGGAGCACTGGCTTTCATACGTTCCATTATTCTCACTTTAGCCTTTATAATTGTTCTGATAGTCGAGCAACTGAAGCCTAATGATTTCCCAATGAACGATGGCATCTGGCCTTTCTTGAATGCTTAATTATTTCTATTTTCATTTCCATTGTAATCACCTTTCTCTTTGCTGCAAGCTCACCTGGACTGGCAGTGGACTTTCGCTTTGGAGGCATGGTCATAAGGGTAAACACAGACTCACAAAATCAAATGAAAAAGTTAAGACAAAAGCAATGCTGTGCGTAGGCGACTGTAAACAATGAGACTAGCCGCCAGCACAAAGATGCTGCGCCACTAGATCGCGTATGCCATGCGGGTTTGTTTACATGCGTGGAAGAAACAAGTCCCAAATTACAATTATATAATTACATAATTATTATAAATCATCCTTATGGGGAGCCTTGGGAGCCCATTCGTAAGTACAGGTCGTCCGTAACCTAGAGACTGCTTGTATTTGCTTTATGATTTTTGCTTTATTGCGATGATGATCTGGAACCAAACCCACAGTATCTCTGAGATATGCCTATATTCTGTTGTTACCAAAATTAGGAAAGTATAAAGAAAATACCTTTTAGGGTAAAATAATATGCAACTCTTTAGTAATCTGAAAGGCATGCAGTGCAGTGTTTTACCAGAAAGAGAGAGGGGAAAACACACCTGCACGTGAGTGCATGCATGCATGCACCCCTTTATTATTAAAAGACATAGGGGGGCTAGAAGACGGTACAAAATGTTTCTTTATTTTCCCCATCAAGTCTTCTTTCAGTCCATATGTCAGGCCTTTCCCTTTCACGTTCCTCCTCCATCTCCTGACCTGCCACCTATTAGAGATTTCTCTCTCTCTCTCTCTCCCCTCCCTGTAGCCTCTCAGCTCTACTCTAGAATGTCACAGGTTGGATTCTCCAGAGGCTGCCGCTGAGAAACGGGATCATATGAAAGTGATGTATTAGGAAGCATTTCCAGGAAAAATTGATGGAGGAGTGGGATTGAGAGGGGACATAAAGAGAGGCATACAGGTATAAAGTGCCAAAGAGGCATCTTGGAGACAGTGGAGGTCACCTGTCAGAGTTGTCACCATTGGGAAGGAGGTGGACATGGAGCTGGAGTAGCTTATACCCCTGCAATCAACAGCCATTGGTTGTTAAGGGCTTCCCCTACCTTCCTCCCCGGGACGGAAGTCCCCAGTCACTTCAGCTCTCTGTGCAGGCCTGAGGGTGGGCTTTGGCAGGAGAACAGGGCAGGCCTTGGGGAATGAAGGCACAGCTGAAGCTGGTGTATGAAAGAGAGGGGGCCTGCTCCTTCAGGTGGGTGATGAAGCCTAGAGGTCTGGCTCCTACTCCATCCTTTAGGGGGCAGCATAAAGTCTCCTGTGCAGGGTTGAGGGAGGCTTTAGATCTTTAGCGTGGAGAATCTACAAAACTGCATGCCTTTCTGCTACCCGTGTACATGCGCTGTTTCTGCTGGCAAAGCTTTGGTGTGTTTTGTGCTTAACAGAGTCTGTTTTTTTATTTTTCTTGACAAACTCAGAGAAGGGAAAGAAATGACAAAAGTGAAGATAGGAGAAAACCCCACCAAGCCACAAACATATTTTAGTTCCACCGTCTTGATTGTAAAATAAAATTAAAGATTGACAAGACTAATTTTTCATGCCAATTAAAAATATGTCTCAGCCTGCAGTCTCTGCCCTTCTTGGAAGGGTTCCTAATTCAGTGTCTAGTCCCCCCACCCTTGTGTCCTAAGATTCTTACCCCACATCTTTCTTTTTGTCATCCTCCCTCTTTCCTCTTCTGTCCACGATTGGCCTTGATTTATTTCCTGCTTTTTTCTTCTTTGAAAGCCATGGGTTGAATAATAGGGGAGAGATATTGAGAGAGGGGATTAAACACCCAGTCTGGATCATTTGAGGAGCTAGAGTTTTATTTGAGGTGAGAAGAGACTTGGTGAGCTAACCTTCAATGGCAAGAATAAAAAATTACGTGGCCGGGCACGGTGGCTCACTCCTGTAATCCTAGCACTCTGGGAGGCCGAGGAGGGCGGATCACTCAAATTCAGGAGTTCAAAACCAGCCTGAGCAAGAGCGAGACCTCGTCTCTACTATAAATAGAAAGAAATTAATTGGCCAACTAAGAATATATAGAAAAAATTAGCCGGGCATGGTGGCTCATGCCTGTAGTCCCAGCTACTTGGGAGGCTGAGGCAGAAGGATCGCTTGAGCCCAGGAGTTTGAGGTTGCTATGAGCTAGGCTGATGCCACGGCACTCATTCTAGCCCAGGGAACAGAGTGAGACTCTATATCAAAAAAAAAAAAAAAAAAAAAAAATGCGGGTTACATTATTTTATTATCTAATTAATTTCTACTTCCAAGGGCCTTTAACAAAAAACTTGTTTGTGGCAATGATACGGGTACTGACCCTGTGATCTGCATTTACATACTGTTTAAAAGAGGCCATAATCACGTACTGAATGATTGGTGCTCTTTCTTCAGAATTGTCTCTAGTTTCCTCAGTCCTCTGCCTACACCAGCCTGAAGAATTCCTCAAAACTGAAGCCAACCCAAATATAAGAAACTGTTAGGACACACCAAATTGACCGAATTTGATGGAACAACTGAAAAATCCTACTCTTGGGTGCGGGTGGGTGGGAATTCCACCATCAATATGAACTGTTATTCAGGTAGTTCAAGGCTTAAAAAAAAAGTGTGTGTGTGTGTGTATATACACACATATATATAAAATAATACGCCGAAATTGTGACCCAGGAAATTGGTCAAAAAATGTTGTATTGAATAACTTACTATATTAGTAATATTAATATATTTAGCATAAATCCTGCTTAAACTTCCAGAATAGTTTGTGCAGGATAGACCTGGCATCCCAAGAACAAGGTGAAGCATTAATTTGCTTTTGATGGCCAAGTTTTTCTTTTAACGGTTTATCAGCATTCTCAAAAGCCTCTAGGGAATGCTTAAGTCTGAGAGGAGGTCACCTAGGGCGAGCCAAAGACGGGGAGTTAAGCACCAACGCCTCCGAGTTCCCGCTCAGCGTCCGCGTGGCCGAGGTGCCCGTGCATACCGCCGCGGTGGCAGAGGCTGGGCTCCCGCGCTCGCCTCGGGCTGACCGGGTGGTGCTGAACCTGGCGCCACCGCGCAGAACCAGCCAACCTCGCGCTGTCGCCTCGCTGCGCTGCCCGGGAGCACCTGGCACTGCCCAGCCCCGACCCTCCCGGGGGACACCTGCTTGCACCCGCTCTCGGACAGGGCAGTTGGAGGCCTAGCGGCCCTGCGGCAAATGAGGGCCCACCTAGGTCGCGCACCCTCCTCCCTGCTCGGCCACCAGCAACCCCAGAAGCTATCTTAGGAGCCCGGGGGCAGATCTCTGCCCTCTGTCCTGAGCCCCCATCCGGAGGCACTGTCCTCTCCCCCCAGAACCCCTTTCTCTTTGCTGCCTTCAGGTTCCCGGGAAAACTTGCCCACCGCGTAGAAGCACCCCACCGACAAGGGGAGTGCCTAGGGGTGGGTGCGAAGCCACCGCGGACGCTCTGAGCCCCCAGCGTACATCCCCAGCAAGAGACCGGTCACAAGCTGCTCGGCCGCCGGTGACAGCGCCGCGGCCGCCTCCTCCTACTGCTCAGAGTCGGAGGGGTTGCTCCTTGCCCCCAGGAGGCTGGGCAGCGGGGGCGGCTGGCGACCCTTGGCACCGTGTCCGGCAGCTCCGGTCCTTTACCTGAGTACCGGCCTCGGCGGGGGCTCCGGGGCGCAGCTCCAGGCGCAGTGCCCCGGGCGGCCGGGCGGGTGGTGAGGTGGGGACCGCGGCCGCCGCTCTCCCCTGCAGCTCCCGGCCGGTTGGGCGGCTATTTATCCGGGCCGTCCGGGCCCCGGCCCCTGCCGGAGTATTGGGCAACCGGTCCCGCTACGCGCTGCCCCGGGAGCCGCCGCCCTCTGCCCCCACCGACCCCTGCAGCGGCGGCGGCCCAGGGAGCGGGGGAGCCAGCCCCCTTCTGCGGGCTCCACCTTCTCTTTCTCCTCCTCCTCCCCGGGAGTTTTCCCTGTGTTTTTCCCCCTTGTTTCTCTTCTTTGCGGGGCACCCGGCCAGTCTGAACCGGTTGTGACTGCGCGGGTGGCTGGGGGAAGGAGGAGGCGGAGGAGATGGAAGCGGAAAAGCGGGCGGTAGGGGCGCTGCGCCTGCTCTCGCGGCTCGCGGCCGGGCCAGGCCAGGCCTGGCCGGGGTAAGGGGGTAGGGCACTGTCCCGGCTGTGGCCCCGGCCCGGCCAGGAGCCACCGAGGCCGCGGGAGAGGTGGGCACCGCCGGCCGGGCGCCCTGTCGGTGCGCACACACGCGCGTCCCCAGGCGCCGCTGAGCCCCCGCCGCCCACCGCGCGCCCGAGCCCAGCCCGCCGAGGACCGTGCGCACTTAGGGGGAGCCGGGGTCTAGAAATAAATGCGAGTCGTCCCTGGTCTCCCTGGCTCCCGGGGCCGCCGGGCGCCCTCCTGGCCAGAGCTGTATACCCAGCTGGCAGCGGTCCCGGGGAAACGGGCACCAGAACTTTGTGGAGTCCGTGCTCCTGGGCAGTGAGGAGTGAGGATGCCAAGTGCTGTCTTTGTGACAGCGTCTCAGGAAAGGAGGGCGTCCCGCAGTGCACACACAGAGAGAGGCTGCACCTGAGGATTAGCTCAGTCTGTCCAGCAGGTGAATGGCATTAACAGTCCCACCTTTGGCTGAAAGGTAGTGGACAGGGGTGCTGAGATGGATGCGTGCTGTATCCCTCAGAGAGTCACCGCGGCAGACTGGGTTGGGACCGTCCATAGGTGTTAGTGGTTCAGGAACCCCCTGAACCATTGGGAGTAGTGGGTGTAGGTTAGTGGGTGTAGGAGGCCCCTAAAACGATGTGCACTTTTTGTGTTCCTATGTGTGTGCATTTTTCCGCGCGGCACCGTGCTTTCTACTGGCTGTCTCCAGTAGAAAGAGATTAGGAGATTAGGGCCGTCCACCACCTAGATGAGAATTCGGTTTATACTGAAAGTCTCTGGTTCTGACCTTGGCAAAGACTCTACCTACACCTTGCACAAGTCCGGATTAAGCTGCCCAACCTTCCTGAGCTAGTTTCCTTATCTATGAAAGGAGAATGAGATTCCAAAATATTGCCTGCATCATGGAGTCTATGAGAGATGGGAATTCACAAAACCTGTGGAACCTGGCCACACACGTCATGTCTTCTTACAGGACAAATATCATGGCAGTGCAGCCCTTTGGTCCCCCCTGCCTCCCAACAGACGCACACACTCACGCACCCACATTTCTTTCTAGTCATTTGACTGACAGGTTAGGGGGAAGAAACATGACCAGTGCTAGTCAATATTACTTTGTTTTGTCCTACAAGGGAAAAAAAAATTAAGTGACAATAAGGGTGAGAGGAAGGTGGTCCCAAGAATAGTTTCTGGAAGAAACAATGGAAAGGCTGTGTTGTCAATACCATCCAAAACATTTCTGAGGAGGAGAGAGGACCCCAGAGGGGCTTCTTACCATTCTGTATTTTTGACCTGGTGTGTGGTTACTCAGTAATTTCACTTTGTGATAATGCATTGAGCTGTATGCTGACAATTTGTGTACTTTTCTCTACATGCTTCAATAAAAGATATTTTTAGAAAGTTCGTCTTTGATTCAAATACCTCCTAACCACCAGCGCACATGTCATCTTGACTGTTGGTTGCACCCATCAATGTATATGAAATTATGTTTTGAGGACAAGAAAACTCTGCCTGAAAAACATTTCTATTATATACCCACCAACTGGTTTCTGAAATTGCCACATCTCTGTGCTCACCTCCACCAAATTTCCCAGATTTCTGTTAAAGAGAGTATATGGCCAGCACTTCTATTTCTACTCAGGCCAGTCCACACCTAGCAACTAAAATTGAAAATGAACTTGTCCCCACATGCAGGCATGCCCCACCTTTAGAGTATGTCTGGATCCTAGGGGTCCCAAACTCAGATGGCTACAGGGCCAGGCTTGTGGTGTAATGAACGAAGTGGCTAGAAGGAAGCCTGGAAGACTTAAGAGAGTGTGGAATCTGGCCCTGAGGGCAGTGGCCACTTAGCTCAGGTGACTGTTGCCAGGCTGGAATGTGAAAATCACCCCCACCACCTTGTGAAGGTTCATTGTTCAGTCACACATGAAACAGCACTCAGAGATCTAGTAAAACCCTGACACTTCACTCACAAGTGGAATTTGACCCAGAGAGGCTCAAGATGTGCTCCAGATCACCCCGGGGAGGCGGAGAGTAGGCAGGTTGGCAGAGACAAGGCTAAAACCACCTGCCTACGCCCCCAAGTTTTCACCCCCAGCAATGTAAAGATGCAGGATCTGCTTGCAGAATGAGGGTCAGATAAGTTAAATATTTGCTGGCTTTACAGCTCAGCAGCATCTGCCCTTTGGGTCTCTCTCCAGGTGGAGAAGATATACTTTCAACAAGATAGAAAAAGGCAGATCATTAAATAAGCTGGATTTAAATGAACCTGCCTTGGGAAGAAAAGAAACCTGACGAAAAGCTTTCAAAGTAATGTTGATGTAAAGATGATGCCCTGAATGAAGGAGTTCATTCTTTGCTTTGTATTATTATTATGGAGAAGTTTATTAAAAATTTTATAATTTGTGAAATATTCTAATGTTCCTCCTACCTAGACTATTTCCCACTCCAGTCCTTTAGAGAACAAGATAGAGAAATTAACCCAAAATTGTTTCTTGGTCCTCATCCCAGCAAGGAAGCAGAAATAGAAACAGAGGGCAGACGAAGGCGTCATTTGGTCAGGGAAGGATGGTGCAGTTGCCAGCACCACTCACTGGCCCAGCTCTCCCCGAGCTGATGGACTTTCCTTCCTGACTTGTTACACCACAAAAGGTTTCTTTTGACATGATGTTCTTCCCCTGTTACGAATAACAGCATAGCTGCAAAGACACTACACTTTGAAATAAAAACAACTAAAGAAAATAGAATTTAGGACTTTTATAGCAGTTAGTTTGAAGATCTATGAATCATTCTAGTAATTCCATTCCATTCTCTCATACTCTAACACTGCAGTCTGCGACACCTGCCCTGCCAGGAACCAGGCTACAGCAGGAGGCCAGGGGTGGGAATGAGCAAAGCCCCACTTGCACCCGTAGCGACTCCCCATCCCTTGAATCACTGCCCGGGCCCCGCCCCCATCAGCTCAGCGGGGGCATCAGACCCTCAGACCCTCATAGGAGCACGAACCCCACTGCAAATTGCACATGTGAGGGAATCCAGGTTGCATGCCCCCCGTGAGAATCCAACACCTGATGATCTGAGGTGGAGCCAAGGTGGTAACCCACCACCCTCAGCCCCCTCCGTGGAAAAACTGTCTTCCACAAAACCAGTCCCTTGTGTCGAAAAGGTTGGGGACCGCTGCACAGATAAAAAGGCAGAAGCTGATAAAAGCAGATAAATCATTGTCTCTTATGCTTATAGAACTTTTGTTTAAAAGGACAAATTTTCAAATGTTAAAAAATGGGTGGGGTGCAGTGGCTCACGCCTATAATCCTAGCACTCTGGAAGGCTGAGGCCGGAGGATCACTTGAGCCCAGGAGTTTGAGATTGCAGTGAGCTAGGACCTATGACGCTACTGCACTCTAGCCCAGACAACAGAGCAAGATCCTGTCTCAAAAAAAGAAAAAGAAAAAAAATACCTAAAAGATAAACTATATCATATTTTTCCTTGCAATTCCCCAGAATATCATTTCATCATTTCCTTCTTTCCTCTTTTTAAAAGTCTTTCATCATACTATCTGGCTCAAATGATTTTTTTTTTATTTTATGTCCATGTCTTTAGATCAAATCATTTTTAATCTTAGGGGAAGGGGATAAGAGAAATAAATGCTATTCTTTGCAAGCCTGCCAATTGCCAAGAACCATGCTATCTCATTTACCCTTCAAAGCAATCTCATGTGGTTAAGTATTGTTACCTCCATTTTACAGAGGAGGAAACTGGGGTTCCAGAGGTTTAAGTTACTGGCTGAGTCGCTTGGTAAGCCAGTGACGAAGTGGGATTCCACGGTGGTCTGGCTGATTGCTAAGCCTGTGTGCTCTTCCCACTCCACCTTAGAAAAATGATTCAAGACTGGTGAGAGCTAACACTGAGGACTGCCCTCACTCATGTGTTAACTCATCTAAAGCTTCACAAGAAACCTAAGGTGCAGGTTCTGATATTACATTCTGCCTTTTGCCAATGATGAAAATGAACTAGAGAGAAGTTAAATCATTTTCCCCCAATCACACAGGTAGTGAGAGGTGAGGCTGGGGTTTGAATCTGAGTGGCCTGGCTACAGAGAACCATCACTCTATATTCTCTGAACCATCACTCTATATTCTCATTAAAGTGGAAAACAGAAACATAAAACTACACAGAATGTTCGTGTCCTCTGTGTGTGTGTGTGTGTGTGTGTGTACACAAATATGCACTTTTCACTTCACATTTTTCTGACTTGCATTGCATGGTTTCAAAGTCATAGCCAAAAACGATCCACACCCCCATGCAAACCAGTTTCCAAAGCACCCAATAGATCTCCATGTGTTCAACTCATCACACCTAAAATATGTTTATTGTCTACTTACAAGTGAAATTATATGCTTCTGAGAGAAGGTATGAGGTCGGTCCTATTCATCTTTTTTTTTTTCTGTCTGAGACAGAGCCTTGCTCTGTCCCGCTGGGTGGAGTTCACTGGCATCATCATAGCTCACTGCAATCTCAAACTCCTAGACTCAAGTGATCCTCCTGCCTTGGCCTCCCAGAGTGCTGGGATTACAGGTGTGAGCCACCACATCCAGCCCTGTTCATCATTTTTAATGTGCCTCCACCTGTGTTCCACAGTGGCCAGAACACAGTAGAAATTTGCTCAATGGGCATTTGTTGAATGAATGAATGACCAAATATACAAGTGAATGAATGCTTGCCCAAACTGTCAGTAATTGTTTTGCTGCAACAGATCATTGAAATTCCTCAATTGCCTTACTTTGCTAAACTCTATCCTATTCTAAATAATTATAAGCATTGTTTCATTTCATCCCATAGGGCAAGTACTGCTACTTTTTACCCACTTTACAGAAGGGAAACTAAGGCCTCATGAAGTCAGAGAGCTGCCCAAAGTGGGAGAGCACTGAAGTGGCAGAGACAGGAGGCAAAAACAGGCATTGCGAGTCCAGGGTTTACACTTAATAACGTGTGGCCTCTAGCTGTGCTCGCTCACAACTATATCCCAGAATCCGGAAGAGTGCTTGGCACATAGTAGGTTCTCCCAAGTGCATGTAAGGAAGGGAGGAGAATATTTCTACATGTGTGCAGGACAGTGTAAGGTCATTTCCCACATTTTTTTTTTTTTTTTTTTTTTTTTGAGGCAGAGTCTCACTCTGTTGCCCGGGCTAGAGTGCCGGCATCAGCCTAGCTCACAGCAACCTCAAACTCCTGGGCTCAAGCAATCCTACTGCCTCAGCCTCCCGAGTAGCTGGGACGACTGGCATGCGCCACCATGCCCAGCTAATTTTTTTTCTATATATTTTTAGTTGGCCAATG